>JBBGBA010000283.1:0-80061 GCA_038088335.1 Mesorhabditis sp. LJ9110
GGTTAGTCAGAAAATAACTTCAAATTAAAATTAATTTAATTGAAGATCAAATGCCGACTCAAAGTTAAAATGATTTTCAGGGATGCCATTGGGTGGAATCGGTTCAGGAACGCTTGGTACAGATTATCGAATGGCATTCAATTCATTTTCAATTCTACCGGGCATTAAAGAAAAGAGTTGCCCCAACATTAAAGCCGATCAGGTATTCCTAGAAAAAAAATCGTTAACTTTGTAGTTTGCAGTTTATCCTCTCCGTTCGCCGACCATCCGATGGGAAATTGTTATATGAAAAATGTCTAACTACAGCAACTTTCCGTTCTAAGCACCTTTCTGCTTGGGATCTATCTTTTCCGAAAGAACATTTCAAGTGAGTTATTCTAGCTTAACAACGAAAAATTTTTTGAGATACCGTAGTCTGTATCCCCGAGCATGGACGGAATACCTGATACCGGAGCTCGGCCTGAAATTGGTGTGCGAGACTTTCTCCCCAATAATACCCCATGATTATAAGGTTTGTCGAGTTATCATGGATTTAACGGCACTTTAGTCGGGGAATAATTTTTGCTTTAGCTGTTGAAAATATGATGATGTATTTTCATAGCGTTAGTAGTTTTTGATCGCAGTTGTAAAGATGTTTTAAGAATTTTGGCCTTTTTACCATTTTTCATGAATTTGCACCAAAAATCTAAAAATTTTCGCAAATTATCATATTTTTATCAACTTTTTAGTCTAAAAACTGTGTTGAATGCCATCAAAATGGTTTTTATTTCGGTAAATGGCGTAAAGAATTGCTGGGAAAATTTTGGTCCCTGAGAAAGGCCCCCCGTTAAAAGTCCAGCACCAAATGATCCACAACTTTTCAAAACTCCAAAATAGGATCCATCACTACCGGTGGCTTGCTTCGATTGGACTGTCCAAAACGACAGCACTATCGATTATGATATATCCATCGCTTTCACCTTCCGAAATGGAACCGGAAACTCAAAATGGCAAGCCGAAGCCCCTTGCAGGTTTGTATTTCCACCTCTATGCCCTTTCACTTTTTTCTCCCAACTTAGCCATCACCCCCATTTTAATTTACGCAGAGATCAGCTGTTTTCGACCGGAAAACTCCACTCGATTAATTGTGGCATTTCAAGCGCGACGTATTGCAAATTAGTTGCACCTGCTGCGCTATTTTTCCACAGCCGCCCAAATGCTAGACTGGCAGGCGAGACGATAAGTGGTATGAGCGTAAAATTCAAAAAGGGATTTGAGATTTTGGAACTTGCAGAGTTTTTGCAAAGTGTGGGTTTGGCAGAATTCGAACGAATTTCACGGGGACGTTGAAAAACAATTACCGCAGTGACGTGTGCTTCCTAAAAAATGACGTCTGCTGGCTTGCAAAGATCATTTGTTTGAACATGATAGGTACTGCACCGTTAGCGGGGGGGTTAGAAGCCCAGATAAACTAATTTTTCTCATTATTCCTATAAGGTCCGCTAACACAATATAAACGATTTCGCATTTTAACACGTTTTTATGTTTAAAAGGCTCATCTAAACTTTTAAAAAAATGACAAAAAATCAAAATTTTGGAATTTTTAAAAATGTTTACAAGATTTTTGTAACTCCGTAGCAATCAAAAATTACAAAAAAAACTCGTAAAAATAGTCTATTTATTATCGCGGTACTCATAGACGAAAAAAATAAAATTCGTTCCCCCCGCTAACAGTCCGGTACCATTTGCTCTCATGCTCTTCTGATTATTGCTCTCTCGCAAATTTGCAAACAACTCAAAAAAGTCCAAAAATGAAAGGCCATTCGGTGCCTAATTGGCCGGCAAGAACTCCTACCCTCCCCAATAATGAAAGTTAGCTCAAACCACATGCTCCAGCAGGGTGGGGGGTAATAACCTCGAATCATTTATAGTTCAGCAGCTGTTCATTTGTAGCCCTTCCAAATGCCGCCATCAAGCTATTTTTGGGGGTCAACAGTCTGTTCTGCAAAATAGCACCTGGACGCGTTCTTTATTATGGTTCCCGCGAGCTTTGACCGACCCGCAGAAAGGGTTTTAGTTAAGGGGACGAACGCTAATCTACAGTTAATAATCAATAGTGTATTTCTATAAGGTTTTTCGTAATTTTTGATTGCTAGAAAGCTACAAAACATATTTTAAACTTTTTGAAAATGCGAAAATTTTGATTTTTTTGGCAGTTTTTCATAAAAAAGTGAAAAATTTCGAAGTTATAAGTTTTTTATGAAATTTTAAATCGGAAAAATTGTGTAAATTTCTTCCAGTACTATTTATTGAAATATAGAGGACATCTGGTGCGCGAAGGGAGTTTTTACGGTGTGGAAGTGGGCCATACGATACGCACGCTTCCAACCGTCTTCGGAATCTATGCTGTGAGTACAAAATAAGCTTCAAAACTGGATGATTTGAAAGACGGCCGATGATAAAACAACCGTTTCCACCGATTTCTTTGACCCAACCGGTGATGGTCAACAGCTTTGGGATCAAATTGGGGCTGGAGGCCTTGAGAATAAGCCAGCTCAAGCTCACCAGACTCGGAAACAGCTTGGCATCGGGTGCTGTCAAACATTCACTTCCCACCATGGAACATCATCGCAAAAACGGTTCACCCTAGTGTGGAACATGCCTAGAATTTCGTTTGCTGGCGTGCGAAAATTCAGCAGGTTTGAAGCCGGCGCTGCTTTTATTCCTATACAACGGCTTCAGGCGATATACGCGGTGGTTTGGCACCGATTTGGATGAGACATGGAAGATTGGAGAATATGCACTGCAGAAAGCCGACGACTGGAAACAGCGGATTACAGCGTGGCAGAGCCCGATCTTGGAACATAAAATCCTACCGGATTGGTATTTTTTTAAACCAAACCAACCAAAAAAACCCATCCGGTTTGATCGTCTCCGATCCAATCCGTTTTAAATTCTTACCAGCTATGGGAACCCGTAAAAACTATCGATAGCCGATTTTTCTCAGTAAAATAATGTAAAATAAAAAGCTATGTCGAAATTAAGGTTGATTTTTATGGATTTCGGCCTCGACATGTTTGGCAAAAATGAAGAGGGCACTGTTCTCTATCTGGGGAATGTTTTGATTTAGGAAAATATCGCTAAAATCGGCAGTTTTAATCAAGTTATCCTCAAATTCGGCAGCAACCGACCCAAAAATGATCTCCTTTCGGGAGATTGCCCAAAAATCGCCATGCTGATTCCCAAAACCTTGTCGAAAACGCGTGCCAACATTTAAAAAAAAACTGGTTTACCGCTATAACTATGTATTTTACATTATTTTGCTTAGAAAATTTAGCTACACATAGTTGTTACGGGTTCCCATGGCTGGTAAAAACCTGGACACGATTGGATGTAAGGCGGCGAAATGCCGAAAGCCCCTTTTTCGGACATTCTTTAAATCCTGACGCTTTTCTAGGTTCAAATCGTGTTTATTGAATGAGCTCTATTACATCAGTGACGGTTCTACAATTTGGTATGATACAGACAGTCGTGAAATGCGGGGCGAGTTTTAGGGTGGAATTCGACGAGCAGTGGCTAAATGACGAGCCTGGTCTCAGCCCGCTCACTGTTCAACAATACCGCCAATATGGGCGATTCGGATATGCTGAATGTAATCCCTAGATATCACTAGAACACATATTTAGCATGGGAATATTTGATGGTGAACACCTACGACGTGCATTTCTACGGAAGTTGGGCCTTATACGAATTGTGGCCGCATCTCGAGCTCGGAATGCAATTCGAGTTTTGTAGGTGTTTTCATAGTTTCTAGTTTTGGAGTAGTTTTTGTATTTTGTGCACAAATTTGCGAGTACAAACGAGTATTGCAGCTGACCAATTTCGACGAATCGACACGCACACAGCCACTTCGCTACAGGCCGGTGCAGAAATGGCTAGGAAGCGAAAAGGGCGACTTCCACATGATGTTGGCAACCCAAGTTTGTTATTATAATTTTTTGGTTCCCTTATTTTCGAGATTTTTGTAGACGTCACTCGATAGAAAATGGAAAAAATCTACCAGGAGTTTGAATTTCCGGCTAAAATAATGTGATACTAAATAGTTACAGCAAAAACAAGTTTTGGAAATTAATGAAACTCTTACCTTTACCTACACTACGTCAACTAGACGCGAAAACCCCAAAATTCAGATGGAGAACCCTGGCTGGAGGTGAATGCCTATTCCCTACACGATACTAGCGGCTGGAAAGACCTCAACCTCAAATACGTCATCCTTTCCTATCGTGATTATCGCGGAATCGTCCTCAAAAATAATGGAGAAACGGAAGCAAAGAAGATACTTGCTTTCTTCTTTGAGCGAAGCAGGGAGATTATCGATTTAGGGCTTGTGGAATGGGATATAGTAAGGGAGTAGGGTTTTGTAAGAATGTTAAAACTAAGGACGGTGATGGGATAATCGAAAACAATGGTACGCCGGATCAAACTTATGATATCTGGTCGATGAAGGGGACAAGGTTTGCAATTATCCATAAAAATGTACGCGCCAAAGTCCTAAGCTTACGAGAAATATTTAATAAGGATTATAGCGCGTACTGTGGTAGCCTTTGGATAGTTGCCGTTGAATGTGTCCGGAGGATGGCCATCGAACTGGAGGATCGAGACGCTGAGATGCGCTACAAGAAGATACTGGACAGGGCGTCCGACGCCTTCATGACAAAATTGTGGACAGGCAGGTACGGTAGCCGGAAATACCTTAACCATAAAAATCCAACTTTATACGTCACTCTTTACAGCCACAGCCGTTTGAACGCCAAAAATGCGCTGGAAGCTAATACTATGAAATTTAGTAACCCTAAATTTATCTAAAACCAAAATCTATACTCTTATCCAGAATTACTGAATTAAACCAGTAATTTAGTTACTTTGCCTTCGATGAAACCCCGCAGAACCGCTCTCTAATCATGGCCGACCAGCTATGCGGCTTTTGGTTTCTTTCATTGATCGACCAAAAGGTAATACTTCCGACAAAAACCGAATTGTTTCAAAGGCGTGCGGCTCGCTACTGGGTGAACTTGGCCCGGGGGCCCTACAAAAGTCCATGGCGACGATCTACGAAAAGAATTTAATGGGTGTGTATGGAGGATCATTAGGACCTGTCAATGGTATCAGGTAACTAAAACAGATATGACAAGATCCGTCCACGTCATCCCTAACAACTTCTTCATCTATCCGATTTTGCAGGACGAACGGCCGCATCGACACAAGCAGCATTCAAAGCGAAGAAATTTGGACTGGTACCGCTTACAGCTTGGCGACTTTGCATTTCCTTTGTGTAAGTGGAGCGATGCAGACTTAAAATACTATCAGGGTCAATTGACGGAAGGCCTAGAATTGTGTGAAGGCATGCACCAAAACATATGGAACACCTTTGGGATGCAATACCAGGTAGAGTTACATACGCGTTGTGCCCTAAAGTAGTGTCTAAAAACCATATTTTTCAGACCCCAGAAGCGATTTTCCCCGCCAACTACTACAGGGCTATCGGCTATTTACGACCTCTGTCTGTTTGGTCAACGTTAGCTGCATTGCAGATGAAAATCTCCTGAGTATTTCTCGCCCCTTCAAATGAATATATATTTATCGCGGAAAAACAAAGCAACCTATTGAGATCGGAGCAAATCGGGTACTTTTCCACCGGCATTGAGACCATCGACCAACACGGCAATCAATCGGTAAATATCAACTGCAGCGAAACTAAAAAACACATAGATAAGCACAGCCGCATCTACCCCATATGCATAAATCCTGTTTCATGTTGTACATTCAAGCGTCTCGATATGTGGTCACCAAGATAGGATATTCTGGCTAGCTCGACGTCTCCTGAACAGAAAGTTGCTGAAAAACAAAGTTCTCTTACCAATAGAAAAGCTGATGGCACGTCGTTCGCTCAAATACAACTGCGAAGCAGACAATTCGCATTTGTTTACCGACAGTCCTAGCTCTCTGCAACAATCCATACAGGTAGTTAATAAGATCTTACCGTAATAGGTCAGCTATTATCGCCTTGATTTTTTCATTTGCTTGATTTATCCCATCTTCGCCATAGTGCATGATCAGTTGCACATAGACATCGCGCTGTCGACACGAAATAAGATCCAGCCCACCTAAAATGAAACGAGTTTCGCGACCCTAGAGCTGTATTTTACCTTGCGCGTGATATTTCGGTCCGGCAGAGTGAAGAGACACCGGCCAAAAATCAGCAGGATATGAAAACTTCGCTCGGACAAACGTGGAGACCAGGGACGGTAGAGAGTTCCCAACGAGATACATTTCCGGCGTTGCGGCGGTTCCTTCGGTAAAGCCACGAAACCAATGTTATCTGACGACCCAAATATACCAAAATTACCTAAAATTCGACGCTTCTTCGTGACAACCTTCTATGACCGCTGCTCGGGCAAAGTTCGAAGGCGAGATCACCACCGCACCAGGGAATTTGTTCAGGAAAAGCTCCCTAAAATCGGCTATGCATCTAAAGCGAGCGACGTACCTTAGTGTCCGGCTCCAAGCAGGCAAATATCCTAACATGTTGATTGTGTTGACCTCCTTGTTAAACGAAAGTAGGCCATTCCTCAAACCAGGGTTTACATTTTAATAAAGCGTTACTTGTTGAGGTAAGCCACATGATTGGACACATATTTGCCAGTGCTGGTGGACGGAGACTTGTCGACAACTAAAACGACTTATTATTTAAAAAAGCGCCAACAGCGAAAAAATATTAAACGTACCAGGGTCAAGTGAATTCGGTAAAGCCAGGGCCCCGAGCAGCCCAGAATACGCCGCTTTCATATCCCGTTTGGCTTCTCGGATCAATGGAAGTCCGGCCTGAAGAATTTTATAATTCATCCTAGAAAAAGTATACCTCCGTCTGCACCCGTTCCACATAGCATGCATACAGTTTCCACCATCTTTGGTAGGCTTCATAAGTGGCGGTGACGTCAACTCTGTAAAAAAATAAACTAGCAGAATGATGGATATACCGCATGCCACGCGCCTTCACATTTTCTTCCAAGGCTTTCAGATCTCGGAACGTTGTCGGTAGCAAAAATACCTAGATTTTAGATCATAGATCATCCTGTGATGATGAAGCTCACATGTGGGTCGACCACGTGTATGTGTCCAGCCGGGGAAAATCTAGCTGCCAAATTGAGCATGCGATTTGGAAACGATAATCGCATCTAAATAATTTATCGGTATGCACATTCCAAATTGATTGCCGGGAAGATAGAATATGCCAATAAGTATCACAGCCGAAAAAATTCGCGGAAAGAAAGCAATTTCAGACATAAGTGGAACCTCCACAGAGCAGCAATAAATACAAGGAGCTCATTTCTTAGAACCAAAGGCAGAAGTGTCCTGGGGCTTATCTACACCCTTATACCCCAGTAGCTTCTTCATCTGATGATCCTGGCTTCTCACGATAGTATCGTTCCTATCGGCCTTCGTCTGGATTCTATCCAGCATTTGGTTTTGATCCTCCACTTCTCGGCCCAAAGCTTGGCCAAGGTTTTTCAAATTGGACAACTGCGACGACATTCCATGAAGGTTGTCATTAATTTGTTGGTCCATCGCCTCCCATCTTGATCCCTTGATCGCGTTCATCGATGAGTCGCTCAGGGTGGGCCCGGAGCTTCCTGATGTAGAACAACTTCCGGAACCCATCCCTGACACGGTGTCGGAAAGATGAGAGGCCGACTTAGATTGCGGGACCGAAACGTCATTTGGCTGCTCAGCGGGCTTCTTCGAAAACTTGTTCTTGAAATATCCGCCAAACAAGCTTTTGAGGCTGTTCAGGCTCCGTTGCGTTTGCTGAGTAGTACGATGAATTTCATCAAGATTCTTCTCGGTGCGCTCAAGTTTTTCGCGTTGCTCAAGGAGATCCTGAGCCGTTTTGGCGCCGACCTGCTCACTATTGGCCAGATTCCGCTTGCTGCGCTCAGTGCTGTCTAGCGATTCCTGCATACATCGCTCGATCTCTTTCTCGTAGTAATCCACATCATCCTCAATGGAACCGCCGCCATTTGAATAAGACTTGACTGGCTGGTTGTTGTAATCCCCAAATGGATTCGACATTTCCCTAAAAGTCAAAGTTCATACACGTTGCTAACTTTTTGAGAAGGTAGTAGCCGTGGAATAGATACCCGGTATTGAGCACAAACAAACTGCATCTATTTCCAAAATTCTTTATTAACCCGTTTAATACAGATGTAATCTGAGCAATTCACAGAAAAGGCATATGATCAATGGAAGTATGGTGCTCGGGAAATCTTCATTCCGTATTCCTTTAGCACTGGATCGAGGATTTCGTTGGTCAACGTGTACTTGACATCTTTGTTGGAGCTCGCCTAAATTTCAGGTTAACACTAGTTACAAGGCAAAAAATACCTTCTTGGACGGACCAACGCCCAGACCCTTCATACGAGCCTGTTGCATGCAGTCCAGGGCAATGTCGGAAACGAACTTCTGAGTCGCGAGCGAGATGAGCCTAAAATAGGAACATTAAAAAAGTCACGCGAATGAAGCCTTACCGCACAATACGAGGATCGCAATTGGATACACCGGCCTTGCCCATGTAATACTGCGTCACAGAATCGGGGATCACCGGGACAAAGTCGTCGAGAGCATTCACGAACTCGCGTAAGTCCGCTCCGGGATCCGTCTGAACAAGCAAGTGCAAAAAAAACGGCAAAAAAGGGTACCGTCGCAGTTTGGTTAAGTACGGAAAGCTGCGCATCATTCAAGGGGCGCTGGACGTTTTGGCGAACTTCCTGGAGAGATGGCTCCGACAGCATAGCCATGCTATTAAACTAAATGAAACACTTAGATCATTAGGCTTATGGGCATACCGTAGACGGCCCATCGCCTGCCCCGTGTTGCATATCGTGACGTATCATATATGCAGGATCGGGTTGCATCAGGGTTGGTTGAATCTAAACAGAGGGTATACACTGCTAAAACCTCGGTTACCGGATGACGGATATCGTCCATGACCGGTGGAAGGTGCGCATTAGCGAGTTGGCCAGAGTGGTCCAAAAGCATTGCGGAAGGATCGAACTAAAAAGCAATACTGTTGGCACAAATTCACAAGAATTACTCCGAGCCTCTGCGAATCCCCGATTGGCGCTAGCATGTGTTTCCTGTTGTCTTGTACGGAGCCGGGCATAGTCGTTGTACGATGAAACTAAACGTAAACTTTAAAAGGCTTGGCGGTGATCAAGATTAGTAAGATTTCTACACTATGTTGACCATATGTATACTTCGTTCTCCAAAAGATGATAACGTTAGATAACAGACCTCAGACCCCTGTCCTGGTCCCGCGAACCCTGCGGGCGGCACGAATCCCAGAAACTGCGTGGATGAAGAGGCAGCAGAATAAGATTCCCCCGCTTCCATTGCTGCAAAACCCTATTAATTGAGGCAAGCCAAATACACGGTATGGCTACTAGCACTTAGCTCAGATAAACGTTTGGCACACGTACGTCTACTACCGAATGCTTCAAGAGAAACCGAACCACTTTTAAAATTTATGCCGGTAAGAAGATAACAAGAGAAAGCAACAAAATCGATCAAAATGACAACAAAAGCAGAACCGCACGCAACAAAATGTAAAAAATCTTAAAGGAAGAGTGATCATGAAAGCTGAGATTTGTGCTTGAGAACGAGATGGGAGCAAGGAAAGCTTGATGTTAGCCGATCACATCTGCTGGGGCATTCCTGGCATCATTCCGCCAGATTGGGTGCGAGGATTCTTCACCGTCTGGTCGATAGATAGGACCAAGCAGACGGCCTCAGTGGCGGCAGTGATAGCGTTCTGAAATTAATGAATTAATGAACGTAAACATAACGCGCAGATAAATCCAAATTGCCAAGTAAAAAGTATTATACCTTCTTGACCAAGCTCGGCTCCCAAACAAATGCCTCATAGTTGTTCATCACGATCTCCTTGTGGATGTTGATGCCAGCCCAGATTTCACCTGTTATTCCTTTATATAAATTTTATAAACAATCTGTACCTTTCGCGTGACGGTGACGCAGCTTGTTGAGCACATCAGTGGCGTCAATCCCGGCATTGTAACACAGCTGCTGTGGAATGATCTAAACACAACAAAATAAGTATACACCTTCATAACAAAAAAATTCTGTCTATAAGCGATAAAGCATACCTCAAATGCACGAGCATAGGCCATCCAGAAGAATTGTTCCTTGCCCAGAAGCTTACGAGCCTCGGCGCGCAGATGTGTGGACAATTCCATCTCGATGGCACCACCCCCTAAAGCAAAACTCTTAATAAACTGACAATTTCTTACCAGCCACCACAGAGTCGTTCTTCTTGGCGCGGCGTACAATCATGATAGCATCGTGCAGGGAGCGCTCAGTTTCAGCAATGAATTGGTCAGCGCCTACGAAACAATATTTTTGCGGAGTCGGCAAAACGAACCTCCACGGAGCAACAAGGTGCAGGCCTCTGCCTTCTTGCAGCCTTCGAAGAAATTGAAACTTAAAAAATATATATAAACTAGAGAAGCTAGGTAGATACCGTTCAGAGCCGACTTGCTTCTCGGAGAATGTGTCACAGCTACCGAGAAGAGACTCGTCAATTTGCGACACCTAAGCCACTTGAAAATGTACCCAGCCAATTTTACCGTCGTCAAAATGCTGCCACCGCAAGCACCAACGATTCTATCCAGATCATCTTCTGGAATACGGCCAGCGCAGAACATATCTCTGGAAACCTTTGTTAAGCATCAGTAATGGAGGAAAATTGACAAGGAAAAAAAGTAAAACAGGAAATCAAATTCTGAATACCTGTCGGCAAACCACTGCGTGGCCACATCTCCGACTGGAAGCTTGCTGAGGACAATCTTGGCGCCACTGTCGTGGATCTTCTGCAGTTTGTCGTAGAGGATATTCCACTCGGCATCCACAACCTAAAACCAGCATAAAAATAGAAAGCTTTCGCTCCTACCGCCTGATAGTCAGCAACATTCTTGATGCGCATCTGAGCATTGTCCTTTTCCGCCTTCAGCTCCAGTTCGATGTTCAAAATAGCGATCTTCGGGTTCTAAAAGCTCAGTTCATTCAGAAAAGTTTAACAAACCGCATATTTCTTCGGCTGCATCTCGAAACCCGCATAACTGAAGGCCTTTTTGAACGCAATTCCACGAACAAGGTGCGACTCCTAAAATGAATCCTACAAAACAGATATCGAGAAAGCGCTGTACAAAGCGGAAGCTGACAAACGCAGCGTGATGCACGCGCATCAACGTTTGACGGATTCGTGAACGGAGCCGTAAATAAGAAAATCAATTACCAAAAGACTTCCACCGCCGACTTTCTTGATTCCAATCATCTTGAGGGGAAGGTCGTCGGCCAAGATGTTAACGGCATCAACAACCATCTCGGCAAAATGGGCGCGCTCTTGCGAAACCTGAAAAAATTTTCTTGCCTCTAAAAAGTGTCTTACCAGTTTGCTCGACAGTGTAGTGGCAGCACATTTCACGAGCATTTCGCGTTGAGCCTCGGTCCCTTCAACTTTGACGGCGAGGCTATCAAGCTTCTTGATGGCCCCATCGCAAGCCTTGCCGAAAGCACGGATCAGAAGCTGAGGATGGACACCGTCTTCGATGAAAGGTTTGGCACGCTTCATCATCTCGGCTGCCAGGACTACCACTAAAAAGAAATCCATTATGTATTTAGGGAAATTCAACAAAAGTAAAAAAAAGGTGCTTACCAGATGTGGTGCCATCTCCAACTTCGCAGTCCTGCGATTTGGCAATGTCAACCATCACCGAAGCGGCGGGATAGACAATGTCGAGCAACTTCAGAATTGTGGCACCATCATTGGAGATTGTAGTTTCGCCTACAGCAACTTATGAAATAAGCATATTACCAACCTTTGCTATTGACGATCAACTTGTCGAGACCGCGAGGTCCGAGTGTGGTGCGAATCGAGTCAGCCACGAGACAGCATGCGTTGATGTTCGACACAATCTGACTTTTGCCTGCCACGAAATTAACAGAAAGGGTAAAATCGCATACCCTGTTTATTTTCAGTGCCGTCTTTCAGCAGAACGATCGGTGGGGCCATCATCTTGCAAAGTGTCCGTGAAGAAGGTTACCTAAATTTATCTTTGGTTAATCAGCGAGACACCGACAAAAAAAATCAGGGAGGCTTCGAGATTACAACCCACAAAATAGTCTAATCACAATAAAGTTTATTATAGCTGAAAAGATATAGCCGTAAAATAAGTGAGAACATCGGAAAGTGAGGTAATATGATAAAACAGGGGCCAAAAAGGCAATGTGATCAATTTCGGATTTACTACGATTCGAGCGCCGTGTCAAAAGTATCGCCTTGTTTGCGAAAGAAAGGAATCGGTTGAGATCGAAAAATTCGCAAGATGTACCCGGAATTTCGTAGTTTTGGTGGGCTGTTCACAACAATAAAGACCAAAATGAATAGAGTTCATGCCAATTGGGTTAATTGTGACGCAAGCCAAGGGATTGTTCAAGTTCATGGCGCCGTTGTTGGATCTTGGCGTAATAATGACGATGAACTGCTTCGGGAATGTTTGGCTGTAGATATGTCTCCGCTTTCTTTTCTTCTTCGATTTCGCCGTGTTGTTCGGAAACGCGCTTTAGCTCGTTCGTTTGGGCCTCGACCCATCTCGATATAAAGCGATTCGGGTTTTCGCTGAAATCCTTGAAAAAATCGCGCCGCTTCTGCAATTCGTTGGCCTGATCCACCAAATCGTAGATCCGCTGATCAAGTTGATAAATATCATGGTTGTTAGACTGCAGTTGCATAAACGTGAGAAAATGTTGCTTCAGGTGATCATCGACTTCGACCTCAATGTCGTAGCAGGCTGTATTATTACCGCCTTCCTTTTGTTCAATTGTGTGATGCAGGACAACTGGATCGGGCTGTTGGAGAAGGGCGTGCAATCGTTGAGGAATTTCCAAAACGCGCATTCGCTTGCAGCCGAAAATCTGCTCCAGGAAAACGTCGTTATTGATGCTGTCGGCATCAATCGGATCTTGAAGTTTGTAGGCTTTGATGTATTGCCATAGCGCCTCAATTATTTTTGGACGCGTTTCCGTGGCTATTCCAAGTAACTTCGCCAGCCTTGCATGCAACTTGAATTTCATTGGTTGGTGATCAAGCAGCAATAGAATCGTACATTTGACAGGTTTATTACCCGGTCTCTTCACTTGGAAGCCATCGGTTTCTCCAGTCTGAGGTGTTCGATGCCATTCCACCAAATGATTATCAGGGCCATAGATGTCCTTCTCCAGCTCGATCACCAGGCTTTTGAAATAAGACGAAAATTTGCGTTTCGGCAGAGATCGACTGGACGCCGCAGATATCTGACCTGGCTGCGCTTCTTCGAGGAGCCGACCTTCTACACGCAACTCCCACATGGGGATGATTGGCTCGTCGCCTTCTTTTTCTGGCTCTCTCCCAGGGAAGAATGTGTGGCTGATAAAGATTCGCAATTTCCGCTTCGCTTTCATCGGCCTCTTGAGCGATTCCTGGATATCCAGCTTCTTTCGATTAATCATCAGGTCGATCTTCTGCTCAACGGTGATGAGATCCAAATAAGCTTGAGCTTCGGGCACCAGTTCTTGAACACGTGATGAGACGTACTTTTCCGTGCAGCGCTTCTTTTTCTTTGGCGCTGTGTTCGCACGCGGGGTCAAGCTCGTCGAAGCCGGCCCTGTAGTAAGAATGCGTCTCGCTTGCTGGCCGGGACCATTTTGAAGAAAGCGAGCTTGCGGCGTTCCTGGCGGCGGCAGGCGACCAAGCGAGCTCATTCCTAAGAAGTAAGAATTAGAATCGGAACATAGTGAATGTCAAAGACGAAAATTCAAATAAAAGGAAAGCTAGAGGTGATGCATGCGAGGGGCAAATATTGCCTTTTTGATAACATCCATTTTTAGGCTGCTGGGAGGTTAGGACAAAGGAAGGCGCGGTGCAAAAATGTGAAAGAGCGTGGTAGGGATTTTAGTAACAACTTTCCAGCACCGACAAAATATCTAGGGATTCTTTCAACGAGAAGGTTCTCCCCCGCCTTACACTAACGAAAGAACGAGAGCGATGCGGCCGGTGGCTACGATTACAGGACACGCTTTAGCGGTCGCGCCCAAAGCTGCATTGCGAAAGCCTCACCTAACCGCCAGTTTAAAATGCTGGTGAATAAATAAGTCATGCAGTCAGACACATCCAGTAAGCCAGACCTTCAGACATAAGCAGTCCAGCAAAAAAAAATAACAAGAAAAATATTGAATCAGCGCACAAAACGCTTTAGGAAAATAATACAACCACTTTCATTAGAACAATTTATAACAAACAAGTAGTGTAGTAGTCTCCTAGTCAGCGCAAGAGGAATCGCAGCTTCAACTCCTTCGGGCCTAAGAACATTCCAATCAATATCAAAATCGCACCTGGTTTCAAGAACATCTCCGGTAGAACAAAATCAGTTGGTGGTGAGTTGCGTTCGGGAAGCGGCCAGCCGCCAGCCGTCAACCAGCTAATGTCCTGCTATCCGTTGCAGACCAAAAAAATTTGGAAAAAAGGGGTTTTGGGTTGGGCGGTTGGGGTTTCTTGGTGAAATGTATGGATACTTCAACGTTACCTTTTTAGGGCATGGGGCTAGTAGTTGCGTCTGAGGGGTGCTTCTTGCTGGGTGGCGACATGGCCTGAAAGCATGAAATGTATGGATAGCTTCAACGTTACCTTTTTAGGGCCATTGGGCGTAGTAGTTGCGTCTGATGGGCGCTTCTTGCTCGGACGCGACATAGCTGAAAGCATGAAATTGTATGGATAAGTTCAACGTTTGAGGGAGCGTTGGGAAACCGAAATAACGCGGGGGGATTGCGTAATGTGGTCACTAAACGGATTTCGGATTTTTATATGTCAAGGTGATCAGCAGTGTCAATGTCAAAATGATCGTGAACCAGCTTGAACTGCTAAGCACTTGGATATCCAAATAAAATCCAAAATCCGTTTAGTGATCAATCATATAATGCATTTCGATATTTGGTAATGCAGTTAACGGAATACGTGTGAACCGCATTGTAACTTCATGTATTTATCAGAAAAACCAAAAACCGATACCACGTAACATAATTCCAAGCCATCATGGCCATTGATCACAAAATAAATAACACAGAAGGAGTTTGGCGATGGCTCAATGCTCATACAAAAACGGTGGCAAGGCCATAAGATTGCAAAAAGACACAAATATAGCTTCAAACATCAGCACGTCATAGAAAAAGCTGTTGGATTAATGCATTTGGGAGGTCGACGCGGAGCCCCAGGATCGTTCGGACTTCTTTTTCGCTGAGATGTGTCGTCGCCACATGGCGCCAAAATTCAGCAGCTTCTTCCACCGTATCCACATTCAACAAGTCAACGACCCAAAAAAATAATAACATTGACATACAGCGAGCAAATGAACCTGTGTCATCCTTGCGCATCTTTCCCTTGCTGACCATCCGGCAACTCCTGATAGGTATCTAAGAAAATATTATGCGCGACAACAAAGCATACGATGTAATTTTCCGGAACTCCTTGTCGATTTGCAAGCCGCCCAGGCGATTGAATGGGCATTTTAGGACAGCACGTTCAAACTGCTTGCAGGTCTCACTCGATACGGCGAGGAGGAGCGCCTAAACATTTTTTTAGGCTACAAGTGTCATGAAGTAAATACGTTGTAGTTTTCCACATGCAGCGCTGCTTGGAAGCCGGCCGCGGTTTTGTCGACGACCGACACCAAGGTATCAACCCAAGGGTCTGTGGCATCATAGGTGTTCAGTTGTTCTTCGTTCAACACATGGCTGATGTCAATGTAGGCATCACAACTAAGCAGAACAATCTTTGTCTAATCGGTAGTAACAAACCAGGCGCGGATCCGGGGGCGGAAGGCCGATTGAGAAAGTTGCAGAACCGCCCGCTCAGCAAGATTTTTCATTTTGCTGCCCACTTCCTCGAACTGAGCCAACGAATGTTCCACCTTTACCGCGGCGGCCGCAAGACGCTAGAAAAACAAAATTATATTAAATACTATAAATAAGAATAGCATGATAAGCCAAGCGACGAGCATAAACCTTACCTGAAACTTTGTCGATTCCGCATTAAGACCCTTCTCCAGCTCCCAGATGAGTTCCGTGGCGTGTCGGGCATTATTTGCAGCGGTAATAAACTGTTCTCGTTGAGCATCAGGGCCAGCGTCAGCAGCCGTCTTTCCATGTTGGAGGACATTATAGGCGGTTTGCGCCGTTTGGAACGCTTCAGCAACGTATCCAGTAGAGGGGTAACCAGCCTAACAAAACATTATCGTGGTGTCTAATTTAATACTACCTTGATCACTCCGTGAAGATAGTCGTGAAAGCACGAATCAAGTAGCGTACAAACATTATTCAATGTCGCACAGACGCCATCGATGCAGGTGGTCGAGAAAGAACGTTTGATCGACTTCCGGCAAATAAAAAGCACGTCATCGACGACGGAACTAAAATACAACACATAACCGCGGCGTTCTAATTTTAAGAACCTGTACAGCTGATCAGCCTCTTTTTGATCCATCGCGATAGCTTTTTCGATACTTTCCAGCACGTAGAAGTTTTCCAATTGGATGTAGCATCCCAGCAGTTCCTAGAAAAGTCAGGTAAAAAAAGGGAGTTGCCAGCATTACCTGCATTTTTGTGCCAAGCAGACTGCGATTCAACAAAGCGTCAATTTTCTGTTCCCGTTGCTCTTTTCTTTGCTTCATCTCCTTTTCGCGTTTCACCTTTGCCTCCTCATCAAGGTCGTCGTCATCTCCACCCTAGGAATAAAGATGTTACCAGAAAGGAAAGCCAGGTGAGGAGAGAATCAGTTAGAAATTACCGCCATCCGCTTTTCATCGCCTACTCGGCGCTTTAGGAAACGTGAATACATTTCAGCATGTGATTGCATTTGCGCCATCTCAAAGATGATGCCGTCCAAACCCAACGCGTCAGGTTTCTCTAAAACATACATTGAAGAACCGTAAGGCGGAAAACCTGTCGCAGAATCAGGGTCTCTCAAATATCTTTCGACGGCTCGAGCCAGTCGGTCCACGTGGCGACTCTTTCCAAACTCCTTCAGGATTTCGTCGACGAACTTGTCAATTTCATTCTAAAAGTTTAGATAATGTACGGTAAAGCCGGGATACCTGTAGGAGCTGAATAAAATCCAGATAATGGTCTGAACCGAAGCTATTTTCCAACAAGTTTTGGCAACTCTCGATTATTCCAGCAACGGCTGCAACATATATTTGTTTGAACGGTTTCCGAATAATTCACCTTCAAAAAGAAGGAACAATGAGTCGGCATAGAGTACATTCCGCCTAGAATCATCCGTTCCTCCAGCACGCATGACCTTAAAAGAGAAGTAGAATCACAATTAGGAAACCTTACCGCCAGACAATCATTGCCAATCTTTTCGATCTTCTTAGAAATATACGCCGCATAGATTTCCAAACCAATTTTATGCTCATTAATCAACGGAAGCAGACGGATAAACCTAAAAGGGTTCTAAAGTCATTGACACTTAATCTCTCACCGCTTAATGCCAGCGTCGTCATTATTAGCCACTGCGTCGCTCAAGCGTCGTTGTAGAATATCCCGGAGACGCCCAGTCGCCGCCGTAAGCACATCGTAACTGGTCTTCAGTGATTGGCCAGCATCTAGAACAATACAATCCGGAAAAATGGCCAGACCTTTGTCAGAAGCTTCGCGTAACTGAAAGACCGCCTTGTCGAGCGTCAAGAACCTAAACCACATCATCGAAAACATCTTCTAAATACCTGTGGATATGTTGTGCGGCCTGCTCGAAATCTTCCCCATTGATTGCCGCATCAACTCCTTCGCTAGACACTCCCAGATCGCGCATGTCAGCTAAAAACAACATGTAAAAAGGATTAGAGACTTTAATACCAGCCAGCTGCAAACATTCAACAACGCGCGTCTTAGCCATGTCGAGCGTTGAAACCTAGAACGAGGCAATCATAAAGGTTTCGGTACAGCATCAGCCATACTGCCAATGACACACTGTTTTCCTTACCCTAGAGCTTATATTATCCGCCAATTTCGAGATGACTTTCAAGTTATTCGCCAGCTGCTTGCCATCCCTTTCGACCAATAGCAAGGAATTGTTGAGCCGCGACACCGCAAGCCCGAAGGAACGGGACGAATCCAGTCCACCTAAAGAAAAATTAAATAAACAAATAATATTTACTTGAATTGGACTGTTCCATTTTAGCTGCCACTTCCTTGTGCAAACGGACTTCCTCGCGACGTTTTAGATCAAGATCAGAGCTAAAAGGAATTGGGTAATCCAGATAAAGATACCGCAAGGACGAAAGCAGAGAACTGAGATCCAAACCAAACGGATCATCATCTTCGAGATTATCTACGGCCGCTGCTTTTCGTGGCTTGCCTTGAGGGATTGCGGACGAGTGCTAAAAGAAATGGTTCGTGACGACATGATAGAGGTAAACTTACACGATTGTTATCAGAATAGAAGACAGCGTCATAAGGCGATTTGGAAACGCTTGTGTCGCCATTGAGCACCATTGTCGATAAAAGAATGAGTTGTTGTTATTCTGCTGACCAATCAATGGGAGAAAAACCTAGGAAAAAAGTTTTTTAGAAGAACGAGCACTTACACTATCATCAAAAAGATGAGGAAGACGTTCCAAAGCGCAATAAATACGCGAAAGTATTGGAGGGCAAGGAGGAATTCGCGGACGCTAAAACGGCTAAATAAAAAAAATAAAGCTAAACACAAACCGATCTCCAACAGACTTGTTCTCGGTCTCTAGAATGAAGTGGTTCGCGTCTTGCACAGGCTTCCCACTATAAATAAATATACAAAAATCAACAGATTTCTCACAGCTTAAAGTTCAGCACAGCAAAGGAGTTTACTAGCAGTGTTGATGCGATGACGAGCTCGGATAGCATAACTTGTACCCCTCGAAATTGGGCTACGCCGGAGAGCGCCTTTCCAAGAAAGTATGCCCTAAAAATGGTATTACTTCTGTTTTAAAGATAGAACGAGTACGGAAAGAACAAATAATACTCATATGCACAAAATTAATTTCTTTTACAAGATCCCCGTCAAAAGAAAGAATGCCACGGAGGGCCTGAGAGTCGGTGAGAGTAGCCGCTACGGTAGTCCATCCAACGAATAGAAAAGGATCCGTGACGAACGCCGGATCCGGCTGATTGGCCAGCTGTTTTTCTTGAATGGCTGCGAGTTTCTTCAGCTAGCGTAAGATTAAACCAATGCCGCACTATTCCGATAAAAATTTCTAATAAAACTCAATTTTAGGTAATGGATTGTTAGCAGAAGCGAGAGGGTTTAGCAGGCGACTATTTTTTCCAAGTAATCCTGGACGGTCCTATAACTAAATCTAAAACAATTTTTGTAACATTTTAGACAGTTTTTAGATATGAACATCTTAAAAAATGCTAAAAATTTAATCCTTTTTGGTCAAAAATTTTTGAAAAACGACCAATAAGCTAAAAATTTACGCATTTTGAAAGATGTTAAGAATTTTTTGTAACTTTCTAGCAATCAAAAGCTACTTGAAACATTCTTTATTACTACTTATGTATAATCAGGCTATGGCAAAAATCAAATTTAGTTTTCTCTGCTACCCCGCCCCCCACTAGCAGTCCAGTACTCAACCAAGCCTGCCTAAAATCTTCCAAAAAAAAAAACACGTGTTTGGTATCTCTCTTTCCCAGCAAGCTTAAAACAAGGCCATTAGTGTGATCTCGACCTGATGTGCGGACTGATTTGGAGGTGCTTTGCAAAATCTTATCCAACATAGCTCCTCAGCTTTATTCGGTTTACAAAATGAAACGATGATTTCCTCCCGTCGCCAGCCTGTCTCCCTAGTCGACGAGTCGACGGGCCTCAACACTCACCGAGCGAGCGTAGAAACTCTGGGCAGTCCTTAATTGCTATAGACTTCAACGGTACGATTTATGTTACCGCGTCACTATCGATGATGGAGCTGGCAACAAAGTCCGCGTAACCTGGCGACCTAGAAATTTATTGTTGCGGCTAGTCTGGGGTTTATTTATTACTTCCTCTGCTGCTGTCCCATTTTGAGGAAGAAGTCGCGAGTCTTGTTGATCTGCTCGCTGAGTCGCCTCTGGTATTCGTCAAATTCTTCGTCGGAAGTGCCATTCAACTTAAATAAAAGGCACATGCCGGGGAATCCCACTAGGGAAAAAAAGAGAGAGAAGGGATGTGGTAACGAATCGACAGTTCGACGTGCACTACAAGCTCACCAGTTTTAAGAGATCCTGTGTTTCCTGCGTGGCTGGATCGATGCTTCTGGAAGGGTATCCATTTTTTGGGTTCTCATGCATTATCGGGGAGGGGGGGAAGGGTGGGGTGCGGATTTTTGTATAAGTCTAGAAATGCCTTGGAACTTAATAAGATGAATTGGCAATGTTTTTAGTAAAATAAAACTACATTGCATCTAGAAAGACAATCTAGAAACTTAAAATGGTTTTCAGAAACCTGGGATTTTGGTAAAAACGGTCATTTTGGTGGAAAAGCTATATTTTTTGAAGTTCATAAGAAGGTGTTGGAAAAGTTTTACGTTTGGGAATAGTAAAAGATGGTTTAGAAACGCTTCCACTATTTATATTGAAAGAAGTAGATCCTAAGAAAAAAATATTGTGTCTCCCCGATAATGCGAAGGAACCCGATTTTTTAGGTTGATTTATTGAAGTACCAGTGCTACCAAAAATACAGTATCTTTTATGCTAATTTTAGAGCAAAAATTTACCGTGCCGGGGCAGCAACCGCAAGGTCAGCGAGCAGGAATAGGGCGCATAGAGCCGCGCATAGCATTGCCGTGTTTTACCTAAAACCCGAAGACTATAGGCGATTTACAAATAACGTCACAAGACCTGGATTCAAAAAGGATCCAGCCAAGAGGGGGGCGCTTCCACAAGTGTGCGTTTCGCACGAAACGAAAGTTTGGTGATGACCAAAAGGAGAGAGAGAGAGAGAGTGAGAGAGAAGAGAGAGAGAGAGAGAGAGAGAGAGAGAGAGAGAGATCTAAGCAGTGTTTGATGATCTGAGGGCGTTTAATTTACTGAATATTGGGTACCCCGAAGGGCCAATTTCCCCCGTCGTGGGAGGGGGGTTGGATCTGGTGAATATTCATCCCTTCGCGCCCGCTATTCATCGATGCACCTCTTTCGCTCTATGGGGGGCAGTTATGCGAGGTGGCAAGAGGGGCTCTTTTTTGATCGAATGGCCGAAAGCTGAGCCCCACAGGACGTAGGTGTAGAGATTACGGGAGAATATTTGAGCATGACCCTTTTGGGTACTTGGAATTGTGGGGGTAAAATGTTATGAAAAAAATGTAAATGAATTCTGTTTTTAGCATATATTCCAAAAAAAACGAGCATTTTCTGGTGACCCAAGACCGGACTTAGAATGACCCGGCATGACGGGGGCGAATTCCCGATGGACCAAGCACACAAAGACCCGCAGCCCAGTTTTAGCCCCCGAATTTGATGAAAAACAGAGTGCCCAACATAAATCTTGAAGTGGGGGCCCGGCCCTTGGGACGGCCCCCTGGTGGGCCCTTGCCCTATTTATTTTTACCTTTTTAGGGTGGTTTAGAAAACTAGCGGCTTTTCCTTCCGCCTTATGGTTGGCTGAAAAGGGTCATAATGTACAGTAAGATGCTTTATGTGATGTCTTGTGCGGAGCTTAAGCCCATAACTTTTATTAGGAACCCTTAACATATGACGGAATTAGGAGTATCGAAAATAACAATATACTTTTTCGTCGTTTCCGGCATATAAAAAGAAGGATATCACGGGATCAGAAGCGGAAAAACCCCTTACTTTTAGAGAGATTACGGGGTGAGAATTCCACCCCTGATATTAGTGGGTTTCTGGGGGATGGACCGACGCAAAAAGAGTAAATTTTCATTTCCTTGTCCGATCGTCGGACTCAAGTAAGAAGCCCCAGCTCTTCCATTTCACCATTTCTGGGGTCTAATTTTTTTGGGGTTTTCGTGTGTCGTCGTGTGGGAAAAACGAGTATAAGGAATTTCGGTGCGTCTTCTGCAAGGCGAATCCCGCAAGAATGATTTATTTATTATTCGATAATCCGGCAGACCCAAATCCGAAGCCGTTGAATCCCTGAAAAATAGGAGATTTGCGGGGGGGGTGCAAAAATAGATTAGATTCGCATTGTGTTATGGTATGGGATTTTGAGGAAATTCCGAGGTCTGCTGATAATCTGCTGATGTAATGGTTGAAAATAAAAAATAAAAAAATAGAGAGAGCGAGAGAGAGCGAGAGAGCGAGAGAGAGAGAGAGAGAGAGCGAGAGCGAGAGAGAGAGAGCGAGAGAGAGAGCGAGAGAGAGAGCGAGCGGTTACTCGTTTTTGATGGATATTATTTAATTACTAAAAAAAGTTACATTGGCCCCGGGTTGCTGCCCATTAAATTCTGCTGCCGGTCCGGAAATGTCTTGGTAGTTCTAAAAAAATGTGGAAATGCGTCTTTAACTCACATTGTCAAACCCGAGGGGTTGACTTGGCTTTCCATCAAATTTTAGGTAATCGTCACTTCCGAAATCTTCTGTAAGATTAACCGTTTATATAACTTTTCTACAATAAATTACCGTAATCAGCCATTCCGTTATTCTGACCGGAAAAGTATAGCTGCGCTAAAGGAATTAAAAATTTTGGAACTGGCCTGTTTGCGGGGGCTTTTATCAGGGGAACCAATTTTTGTCTTTTGCGGCTGTAGCTACCAGTTGGTCATACATACTGTATTTTATAGTGTTTTTAATAGTTTTTCATCGCTAAAAACTTTTTAAAATATTTGAAAAATATTGAACGTTCGAAAACCTTGACAAATTTCAGTCATTTTCATAAATTTTGACGAAAAGGCCAAAAATTTCAAATATCACCAATGTTTTAATATTCGAAAAATTGTAAAAAAAGATTTAAAAATATAAAAATATTATTGGATTTAACGAGTATTTTTATATCTAAAAATTGTATTAAAAGGTTTTAGATTTCGTTATAAGGCTGTACGGGATTGCTTGATAAATGTCGTTTTACCCCTCCCCCCGCTAACAGATAAGCACCAAATTTTCCAGGTAAGGTAAAACCCACAAATTCCCAAGAAGCCAAAGGGCACGAAAAAAGTGGGCGGGCCATCAAAGCCGCTGAGGCCGTTGGAACTCGAAAAGCTGCCCGAATTAGGGCCATTAAATCCGGTTGGGGCGCCGTTTAGCATCCCATAAGAGCCATGAGAGAATTGGGCATTTGCCGAGAGGCTGGAATATTTTTAGAGTATCCCTTAAAAGTCATAGAATTACCATAAATACAGAAAGACCAGAAATATCGTTTGTAACATTGAGTAACCGCACCCAACTGTTCGCTTTCCGTTACATTCCGGCCTGAATATAAGGCAGTTTCCGGGGCCGGGTTATTTGAGCAGCTGATTGAAGCGTGGTCATCAATATTTCGGGTTGGAAGGCACTACAAAAATCTTCAGGATGAGTCAATAGCTTGGTACTGGGCTCTTAGCAGGGGGGATGTTTAGCAGGTGGAGCAGTGATTTTTGTTTTTCCGTTTCTACCTACCAATTAATAATACGTAGCATATTTTCATGGTGTTTTTGTAATTTTTGATCGCTAAAAAGTTACAAAAACCTTGTAAACAATTTGGAAAATTCGAAAATTTGAACATTTTTTGGTCATTTTTTCATACATTTTGATACACGTCAAAAATTTTTGTGATTTTTTCTAAAAACAGTCTAAACGGCATATAATTGTATTTTGCATCAATACTTTCACCATTAATTATTTATAAAAATCATTTTTCAATTTTACAAACATTTATCACAGTTTTTGGTAGCAATATACGCCGGTAATGAGGGAATATACAAAAAAAAAGGTTGTAAAAAGCTTAAAAGTGCGGGGATGACAAGTGAATGACAAGTGAGAAGACCCGTTTGGTTGCACAATGGATGGGTTCTCTTGCATTATCGGGGGGACATAAATTTGTTTAACGTAAAAAACATCGCAAATTTTCCTTAAAAATATAAAAATTATCGATTTTCGTCCAAAAATTACCAATTTTTTAAATTTGCAAAATTTTAGTCAGTCCTTTAGGGAAAATGCAGCTATATTTTATTAAAAACGCTATAAAAATACTTCCTATTAAGTTACTAGATATTTCTAGACCTTTACAAAAGAGTTCGCCTCCCCCCGATCATGAAAAAGAACCAATAAATGCTTTAATTCTTAAAGGGCTAATCAGAAACGATCAATTCCCGATTCTGCAGTAGTTCTGGCATTCGAGCTGGGTTGCAAAGCTGAAATTTGATAAATAAATTTAAAATATAAAGTCTAGAATAACTGGCACATCCCTGGGATCCTATATTTGCAAAAACCGACCGATTTTCGTTGCCTCCACAGGTTTGTACACCAAATGGATAGCACTGCTGGGTGGCTGGATCAAAATAATGGCGTATTTGTAGCTCGCCGGCTTCTTCGGAGCTTAGATGGGTTTTCCGGTTTTTGGTTTGGGTAGGCTTGGGCTTAAACTTCGGGTTAGGCTTGGGTTTAGGGCACGCTTAGGCTTAGGCTTAGACTTAGACTTCGGCTTAGGCTTCGCTTTAGCTTGCGCTTAGACTTAGGTTTAGGCTTGAGCTTAGGCCTAGACTTGGGCGTAGGCTTAGGCTTATGCTTAGACTTAGACTTAGGCTTAAGATTAGGCCTAGGCTTCGCTCAGGCTAGGTTTGGGCCTAGGGCTAGCTTAGGTTTAGGCTTAGACCTAGGGCTAGCTTAGGCATCGGCTTGATCACCTGATAATTTCGACATTATAAATTTAGAAAAGTATGACGTTTTAACATTATGAATCTCGACATTTTAGAATAACGCTGAAAAGTACATTATACAAACCTGGCGGCAAATAACAAATGCTCGGAAAATGCTCGACTGCAGCGAAAACCGGCGGACTCGGTATCCTCATCGAATTGTTGAGGTGTAGGAGCGAAAATAAGGCAAAAAGCCTCTCTAGCCACATCTGAAAAAGACCGATGAATTTTCACAGGGAATTCAATATCGAGGAACTCAAGAGTCTCAAAAAAAAGGAGAAGAGTGAGGAGTTTGGAACACCAAAGGCATCTGATTTACATGTCATTAGGGTGCAGGACGAGGCAGGAAAAGCTGTGTAAACGTCAAAATCTGCCGCTCTGGGGGGAATTCTGCCGCGCCGGCCGGCTGCATATTTCATAAGCACTATGTTTCTATGGGGCTTTTAGGCGGGTTTATCTACGCGTTGCTTTTTTTTGGTAGTAGTCATCGGAATTATATTCCTCTACGATTGGGCCAAGGGTTTTTGGGTGCAGGTTGCTTAACGGGGGGGGGAGGAATAATGGGGGTGGAAACGATTTTACATTTGTATTTTTTCTGTATTATCATGTTTTTTTTTGAGAAATGCCATCGGATAGAGCGTGAAAAATACAAAGAGACTAATTTCAACCCGAAACGACATAATTTTAGATTCTTACTGTATGAGTGTGAAGCCCGTTGTGACCCCCCCCCCCCCTTAAGCAACCTTTACCGTATTAGACTTATGCTAAGGAACGCCCCCGACAAAAATCAGGTAAAATCGGGTACCGAGCGCCAGGCGAAAATTGACTTGCTGCGATGAAAAGGGGAGGTTGAGAGCGAGGATGGGTATTTTTGAGGCGGGAGGAGGACCTTGGAAGGGGAGGAGGACTATCGGTGTCCGTCTCCTGTCCACAATACATAAACATCAATCCCATTCGATGTACAAAAAAATGGCGGAAAAGGAGGGAGATGGAGGGGACTGGAAGGAATGTGGTGATTCAGAGACGAACCACGGGAAATTTGAATAGTTCTTTCACAGGATGGAGAAAGAAATTTTGTAGGAGTGATAAATAAGTGTTCTCAAAATTTTGAGGCTTGATAAGCTACAGGAATTCATTAAAAGTGTGGGCTTTGTCATTTGAAGTTGTTCGCTGATCAAGAAGGGTACCGCGAGAGTTGATTGTTTGGAGAGAGAGAGAGAGCGAAAGAGAGCGAGAGAGAGAGAGAGGGAGAGAGATGCCAGGCTTACCAAGCGCATCAGGGGCCCTACGTTCCCTATGTTGACAAAGAACGAAGAGCAAAGCAGAAGCGCAATTCTGGCTAAACGTATTTACACGAAAATTCAAATTTAATGCCGAAAACACCAAACGTTGAAAGAACTGCTCGTATGCAGTCTCCCCAGCCCAGTACGCTCCTAATGACGTAGAAAACATCCCTTTAAATTATTCCTCAGTGTAGATACTACAGGAAAATTGTGACGGAATTTATGCAACGTGGCACACTACAGGGTGCCCCAATCAAAAAACACTGTATGTAAATTTTAATGCTGATGCATTCACCGATGCTATTTTAATTTGTTGTGCGGTGCAAAAAATCAAAGCAGCCGGTAAAAACAGATGGCCTAGCTAGATCGAGAGCGATTCGTGTGGGTAGAATTGGCGAACGAGCCGAACCCGCCCGAATGGGTGGAGTAGGGGTGTGAGTGTATAAGGAGGTTAGTCGGAAGGGTGAAATGTTTGCGAAGGTCGGGAGGAGGAATGGGACGGAGGATGGGGGGGGGGAGGCGGAAGCCTTCCCGCACAACAATACCGAGTCCGAGCCTCATTATTCGGTCGCCGACAAAAGTCAATTCTTAGATGCGTTAGTTGTGGGTAGGGACAGTTCATTAATGGAAAAAGGGAAGGTGACGGGGTCTGGACAAGCAATATAGCAAGATAAAAATTGAAATGAACATATAATTTTAATTCAGAACTAAATTTGGAATAAAAAATCGATTTTCCGATAAAAATAATATCTAAAGTTATCTCAAGTCCGTTACGCACCTAATGACGCATGAAACGGAGCCAAAATTATCAGAATAGCATGCCCGACTTTTAAAGACCAAAAAATGAGCGAAGAAGAGTGTAGTAGGTGATGTGGTACATAATGTGTAAGAGCAAAGAATGAACAAAGCCATCAAGTCAAGCCGGGGCAGCAGGGGAGGGCAGGAGAGACCGTTTACCCATGCCACCCACAACGAGTGTTAGCCAACAGAGATGCCCGATATTTCACTGTTGACTGAATGGAACTGCTATGAAAAGATTCTTGGCTTTCACAATAGTGTTTTGAATCCAAGGAGAAAATCGACACTTTTCCGATTCGTTAATTCTAAATTACCGTAACTGCGCCCCTTCGAAGTCACTAAACAGGGTAGCTTAGGGAAGTTAACGAGAAGTTTCCTAAATTCGGCCAAAAATTCGGCATTCTGATTTTGGACAAAATCTTTTCCGAGAGAGTCAATTTTCGGCATTTTGATTTTCGAAATACTAAAATTGTGACAATGCAAAATGTCGACAAATATACCTTTTTACATTGTGATTTTCGACGCTTCGATTTTCCAAATTCCAATTTTCGACATTCTGGGACCAAACCCTTT
The DNA here is from genome assembly GCA_038088335.1 of Mesorhabditis sp. LJ9110. NCBI lineage: Eukaryota > Metazoa > Nematoda > Chromadorea > Rhabditida > Rhabditidae > Mesorhabditis > Mesorhabditis sp. LJ9110. The sequence continues at coordinate 27,596 of JBBGBA010000283.1, forward strand.
GCGAGGTATAAGCGATAGACCGATCAAGTTGTTGTGCGTGGGGTGGAGAACGGTCGTAGAGACCCATCAATTGGTTAGCGCTGATATTTGCCCATCCTCTACCCTCCTTGAAGATATTCGGCCCTCGGGCTGTCAATTAGGACCACCCGTACTCCCTTCCCACCCAAATATATCCACGAAATGCAGAAAGGGACGTGCAAGGGAAGACCTTACTAGGATTTTATCTTAATTCGCCAGCACCACGTAAAGGGGTTAGTTTAAAAATGTCGAAAAACATAATGCCGAATTCATAGACGAAAATCGGAATGTCGAAGACGAAAACCCTAACGAACGAAAGTGTCGAAAATTCTAATGTCGGAAATCATGATGGCCAAATTAATGATTACGAAAAACTAATGGTACGTTTTCTACACCATCCGAAAAGGGCGAGAAAACAAGCAAGCTTCGTTGTCTGTGCCGACATCGCAATTAACATAGGGATCTCGCAGAAATCAGCTTTTTCACAGTTTTCAGACATAAAAATGTACAATTAAAAGACTTAAACTACAAAACGAAAAACGTTGGTTTTCTCGCCATTTCGAGAGCTTTCGATAGATACCTAAATCGTAAAAATCGGACACTCCTACGGGCCGCTAGGGCAGTTTTTTGGGGCGGCCTGTATTAAAGGCGTGGGGAACAGCCTAAGGGGGGCGGGACACGGGACAGGGAGTATCACCCCCTACCACGCCCCGGGTCCCTGTGGCCCCATTGGCGCAGTCGGTTAGCGCGTGGTACTTATAGTCTGTAAGATATGCCAAGGTCGCCAGTTCGAGCCTGGCATGGGGCAAAACTTTTGCTTTTTGCGCGAAATGATCGAATTTGATGTTTTTGTTGTTCTGATTGCTTTCAAGTCACTCATTATTACTTCTAAAAGTTCGGACAATTCTGCGGACATCGGAGGGTTTTTTTTTGGGACACACTGTAGTAGTATTTGAGGATTTCTGCAGTAAATTCGATTATGTGAATTTCGACATTCTGAAACTTGGACATTACGAAATATCGGCATTTAGCCAGAAAATCCCGACAACACCTGCTAAAACTCCTGTACGTCCTGTCTGCCACAAATTCACATCGTCAGCCGACGATTCTCTATTTACCAGCAAGGTTAAAAGTCACCACCGTGCGTGAGCTGGCCGGCAGCAGGGAAAAACCAAATAAAATGGCGGTGGCCTCAAACAAAATGTAATGCCCGGGCGGGGGGAAGGTGGAGGAGTGCATTTTAGGCATTGACACAGCACAAATACACATGTCCCCAACCCCCCATGACAATACCTAATTGGGGAGGGCATCCAGGGGGGAGGTTGACCATTGGGAGGAGGTTGAGAGGGAGGGTGAGGTCGTACCGGAAGAACACAAAAGAATCTGTAAACAATTCACGCACGCGCACCACGTTTCCATTGGACACCTGCCTGGTGGATGCGAAACCCATACACCCACCGCCTTTTGTCAGTTGAAAGGGAAAACGGAACGGTATGTAGGAGTAGCTAGATTTTTTTGATATTTGATAACTTGCAAATTGCATGAAATGAATGCATTTAAACTGTGGTGAGAATTATAAGGTCAAATTAAATTTTTGGAAGGTTTATTTGTTGAAGCGGAAAATGTGTTTTTCACCATAACGAAATCCAATTTTCCAAAAAAAGAAATGTCGTACGCTTTCAACAGATTAAATTTCGCGATTTTGTGCACATTCAAATGTTGATAAATTCCAATTTCGAAAAGTTATTTTCGATAAAGTAGATGGTACTGGAAGATTAGCAGGGGGGTTTTTAGCCGGGGGAAAAACCATTCTGGTTTTTCCGTCTATCCATGTGTTTTTCAAAAGAGTTTGGTAGTTTATGATTGCCGGAAAGTTATACAAATATTCTAAACGTTTCAGAGAATCCGAAAAGTTCAATTTTTTGGTCATTTTACCCACATCTGTGAGCAAAAATTTCAAAAATTTCAAAACGGTGAGAAGTTTTTACGGGCTTTATATCTAAAAACTGCATAAAATGCTATAAGTTGAATTATATTTTGTTAAAGGACCGTGCAGGATTAATGGGAAAAATAAGTTTTCCCTGCTAACAGGCTGTCACTACTCAAAATGAAAAAAATCCGCCATCTCCTTTCCCGCATTCAGTCCCGGAATGGCAGCGCATTACGGAATCGCGGCGGTGAGGGCATAAAAAGAACTGGTTACCCAAATAATTCACAACATCCACCTCCTTCCCCATATTTCCTATTATTCACCCCAAAAATTGCCATAAAGCCCTCCAAAAAATATTTCTCAAAAGAATGCGCCGAGCAGCGGGAAATCGAGTTGATTTGTCTGAGGGGGCAAACGGGGCAGCGTGCACCATGAGAAGCCCTCCCTCCACATCAACGGCACAAATACAAACAATCAACCAGACCCATCATCCCCGCTTTTCCTATCAAATCAAAGCGGCATCATTGTCCTCCCGTGATTATAAATTAGGATACGAATTAAAGGCAAGAGGCTAACCAATTATACAATGCAAAAAAAACTAGATATAGAGCATGAGATGGCAGGCGCTTCCAGAGAGAGAGAGAGAAAGAGAGTGAGAGAGAGAGAGAGAGAGAGAGAGAGAGAGAGAGGGGAGAGAATGCGAGAGTGAAAATAGTGAGAGAGAGGGAGAGAGAGAGAGTCAGAGAATGCGAGCGTTAGACAGAGAGAGACCGGAAAGAGAGGGAGAGAGAGAGAGAGAGAGAGAGGGGGGAGAGAGAGAGAGGGGAGAGAATGCGAGAGTGAGAGAGAGAGAGAGAGCGAAAAGCAGATGTCCCTAAATGTCTAGATCAACCTCACTAAACCACTTTAAGAAGCTGCAAGAGGTAAAACCAACGCGTGGTCGCGTTGGGTGGGTGGAAAGGGCGAAAATGTGGGTCAATTCCACAATTTCCGCTCGCCCCTCCGTTTCAGACCGACCGGGCGGACATTGGTGTGAAAGTTGGTTAATGGTGGGCTTCTGCCTAGGGAGCTGGTTGGGCGGAACTAGGCCGAGGAGAACTACTTTTTTGCTAAAGGATGGGCCAAGTTGCTTTCCTTGGAAAGACCGGATTCGTTTCCAATGAACGATCTGGGGAGTTTTGTCTGATGTAGAAAAGTGAGAGAGGACGACGATTTTCCTAAAGCCAGATACCTTCTGGCATTTAAAAACCTGAAGTAGATGCTGATAAACACCGAAAAAGCGACGTTTTCAAAATTCCGTAACCCTTTCAAAAAGGAAGAAGCCTTGAAGATGAAGAGAAAGGTTCCTAGCTGTCCCGAAACTTGTCCAGCTATGGTTTCGAACAAGCTCGAGACTAGAGGTCGCCAATTTAGCCTCGGGAGCAAGAGGTTCGTGTGAGCAAGAGCGTCTTGTCCAGTTCCAGGTTTCGAGGTCCGTCCCCCCACCGGTTTTTCCACGGCTACTAAAGCTTATTAAGAACAAGCAATTTAGGGAAAAACTCCTTGCAGGGCATTTACATAAATAAACTGTGCTTCCGTTCAGATATTTCACAACATTTCAGAGAAGCTCCTCATCGTGCTCTGGAGTTGGGGATCCAGCTTTATGGCTAAGCATCCGCCAAATTCATCGGCTATCCCACGGCTCATATTTCATTTGTAAAAAAAAACGGACTCTGCGATGGTGTATATTGAGAGCGACGAGAAGAAAATGATTTGCTGCCTTTTTTAGTTAAGATTATATTCTTATTTTATTCATATTTTAGTTCATTTAGCACAGCTTATACAAACCATCCGTTTTTTACAAAGTGATTGACAGATTTTTAGCCGGAATTGGAAGGAGATCGATGTCTAAAACAGTCTAAAAATTAAAAAAATCACAGAAATTGAAGAAAACTAATTTTTCCAGGCCATTAAATAATTACGGTCCTACCGCAAAATATAAACCATTTTTATACCAGTTTACACTCTTTTTAGATATAAAAAGCCTATCAAAGCTTTAAAAATTTTCGAAAATGTTGGACATTTTGGTTGATAAAAAAACCGAAAAATCAAAGGTTTTAAAATTTTCAAAAATCTTGGAACATTTTGCAACCTTCTAGCGATCAAAAAATGCTAAAGACTTTTTTTGAAAACATATTAGCATTTATTATTTACAGGTAGGAAAAACAAAGATTCGTCTTCTAAGAACCGCTGCTAATTCCCCCCCCCCCCGCTAACAGCCCAGTACCCAATCAACCGTGATTTTGAAAAACGCTGAAGTCAAGATTTTCCAGCGTCCTTTTCCCCACTAGCCAACCCAGGGGGGTAATTGATAGATGGTTGTGGACGAGGTTCGTTTATTGGCGCGGGCATTTTCTCGCACTACCGCGCTATGTGGCTGTGGGCCCAATTTTGTAGCTCCAATGGGGGTGGTGGTGGGGAGGGGGACCCTCAAGGGGGGTCTACACATTCCCATGGCACCGGTTAATGGAATTTTGAGGCTCAACGGCCGTCAGCCAGTCAATCTTGGGCCACGCTCCGTCGGCAACCCATTATCCACCTGCCACAGGGGCTATGTTTTCTGCGGGGACATGTGCTTTTTGGCGGTGTCGCTTTTGGGGGGAGGCAGGGGGACGCCCGTTCGGTATTTGGGGGCGGCTGGGTTGGGTTTACGGGCTTCCACTTCTACTTCCGGTCTGTGATTTTGATTATCCTGGTATTGAAGCTCGACTCGTCGTTTTTAAGGGCTTTTTAAGGGCCTTCTCTCTTTATATAAGCCACCTCGACTTCCGGCGAGCGCTAATTGGTGCTAAAACAAGACTTTGACAGCCAATTTTTACAAAAGTTTATTTAATACCAATAATAGCCCTTTTGATAACCATATTTTAAAGTAGCCAACCAAGCCAAGCCTAAGCCAACCCAAGGCTGAATCCTAAGCCTATGCCGAAGCCGAAGCCGAAGCCCAAACCTAAGCCCGACCCTGAGCCGAAGCATAAGCCTAGGTCCAAACATAAGCCCAAGCCAAGGCCTACGTCTAAGCCCAAGCTTAAGCCAAACTTTAGCACTCGATATTACCCATATGCCATTTTCCTTTCCATTCCGATCTCAAAATCCATGAAAATCACCTCTGATCAATCCGTCAGGCGTCAAAATGGGTTCATCACACTCCTCCGACGCCGACAAAATGAAGCTGGGCACGATGGGCCGCCTCAGCGAAGACGTCCTTTTATATCGATTTGTTGATATGCATGGAGGCGGAGAGTTGATACCCTGGATGAGGTATTGAAATCGTCATTACGCAACTATATCCCATAACTTCCAGATATGCCCATAAAACCAATGATCATTCTATTATTGACGGTTATATTGATGTGCGGGTTAGAGAATTTCTATATCGTGAGGGTGAAGGGAAGATTGTGACTGTACCGGAACTTGTGAAGATCAGAAATAAAGTAAGGTTACTTCTGGATGTTTGACGATACCTTTTTAGCAACGAAATGCCATGTTGTCGGCATTCTCCCGGAAAAAGGGCAAGGGAAAATCGGGGCCCAACGTGCTTGACGAGTTCAACCAGGAAGGGGCGAACGTCGGAGATTTGAGGAAAGGTGGGGAGCATGACGTTGAGAGATATAATTGCATGAAATCTAGCCTTGAAATTACTGGATGGAGGCGGGAAGAAGGGTGGTGAATCGAAATATCGTGAAGTTTGTTGGAAATTGGAAGAGCGAGGTTTGTGTGGAATTTTGGTTCTGTGGCATTATCGGGGGGCAACGGTTTTCTTAGGAGCTTTCTAATAACCGTTCTAATCTAAATAGTACGGTGCTTCTAAACTGTTTTTGCTATTTTTAGACGTAAAGAATTTACAAACTTTTACAAAAAAGAAGGAAAGTATTGATTTTTTGACCAAAATTTCGATTTTAAAATAAAGTTGCTTTTAGTAAGAACACGACAAAAATACTACTATTCAATTTTTGGACCTTTCTACACTAATGCAAAAAGTTCGGTCCCCCGGCGAACTCCCCCCCCCCCCGATAATACACAAGAACCGGATTTTTATTCTATTTTAGGGTCAATGGGTGAAACGTTACTTGGTGTATGTCTTCTACAAGGCACCTCAATTCATAACATGCTGGCCCTAAAGCTATTGGACACCTTTCCAAAGCTCGTTAACGATTTCAACGTCTCTGAGGATTATTATGGTACAATTTGACTTGTTGACTTTTGCTGTATTATCCCTAATTCAACAAAAGTTCTCGTATTCATCAACAATAATACTTTTCGTTTTGGAAGGATTGAGGGAGGCGAAGGCTGCTTATTTTCCCACCATCACCCTGGGAATTTAGCCAGTTTTTCTCGAGAGTTTCCCACCATATACGGTAGTTAATTGACTATGAAATGAAGGTAGCTTTTCGTAAGATAGAGGGTGATTTCAGTAATAGTATAGAAACGTGATAAAGAATTGCGAAAAACAAATAGTAAAATTTTAAACCATAAAATTAGGGTTGAACTGGTTTTCCGGATTTTGCATTTTAACCGTAACTTTTTAAATTACATTATTTCGGGCTGAAAATAAAATACCTAGTATTTTTTGACGCTCTATCAAATGACATTTAAAAAATTCTGTAAAAATACCGAAAATGTCGAAAACTAACTTTTGTCAATATGTTGCTATGTAAAAATCCGGCTCGTTTTTGCTATAAATTTTTAATATAACAATACTTTGAGCTGCGATAAAAATTTTTACTAAATTTCTTACAATATTCTATCGGATGACGTCGAAAAAACTACAAAAAATTAGCCAAAACATCGAAAATTACCGATTTTAGGCCTATCCCCCTTGCACCAGGCTATCGTCAATGAGGATCCGTATATGGTCAGCATCTTATTAAGACGAGGCGCTGACGTTAACAAACGGTATTGTTGAATATTATAATTATAGCTACCCTACTCAACTTCTATTACTCTCTAATATCTTTTAAGGTGTCACGGCGCGTTCTTCTGTGCCGAAGACCAAAAGTCGAGTCGCACCGACTCGCTGGAGCACGAGTATGTCGAGCTGAGCACAAAAACAAACTATACGGGGTAAGTACGGTGACGGCAATGAGTTACGTACGTTTAGTCGAATGTATTTCGGGGAATATCCACTGCATTTTGCGGCCTGTATGAACCAGCCGGAGTGTTATCGGTTGTTGTTGGCAAAGAAGGTACGGTAATGTACGGTAAATAACAAAATGAAATAACCGAACCCTTTTTAGACCATTTTGCACAATTTTTAGATGTAAAAAGCCCCCTAAAAAATGTTTAAAGCAAGTTTTATAACTTTCTAGCAATCAAAAACTACCAAAAACATTACAAGACCACCACCGATCATTAACAGGTAGTAGAAAAAGAACCAAAATTCGCCCCCTCGCTAACAGACAAGTGCCGATTAAACCAGTTTTGATTCAATTTTCCTGCTTTTAGGCAAACCCAAATGCAAAAGACACAAACGGAAATACGGTATTGCATATGTGTGTCATTCATGAGAATATGGTAAGTGGAAAAAATCAAATAAATAAGTAAAATCAGGAAATGCTGCGATTAGCCGTTGAGACGGGAGCGAATCTGCGAGTGACCAACAAACAAGGATTAACAGCGCTGACATTGGCAGCAAAGCTGGCGAAGAAAAAGGTAAAAATAAAAATAACTCTTATGGTGATTTAGATATTCATCGAACTCCTCGATCTTGAGTCGGACTCGGTTTGGTCATACGGTGAAGCATCTCAGGTAGCTTATTTGAAGAAATACATAAATTAAATTTTAATTTAATTTAATTCAAAATTAACTAAGTACTAAATTAAATTTACTCTTTAGACAGCCTATCCCCTCGCCGATATTGATACTATTAACGAGAAAAATGGGGAAATGAATGAGCAGTCAGCTTTGTCACTGGCTGTCTATGGGGTTTGTTCGTACTGCTTTTTCGTGAAAAAATCGAACAAATCAATAAAAACATTTGATAGTTAAAACCCTGATTTTTAGGAAACCGGTGAACATCTCGAATTACTTGACGGGTTGCTGGAAAATATTTTACAAGCCAAATGGGATGCGTACGCGAAAGTTTGGTATGTTTTTGGGCTTTCAGTTTTATGCTGTGGGAAATTCTAGCTATAGTTAGTTAATAATTCGTTAACCAACAGATTTTTTTTGTATTTACATATTTTTCAATCTCGTAACCGTTTAATATAATCGAGTTAAGTCGTATCGAAAACTCATAACAAAATTTTTTAATTTAAGCTGGTATCGCTCTTTGGGATTCTTTGTCTTTTACTACGTCTGCTTCTTCATGGCATACATGAATCGGCCATTTTCATTAACAACTGAGGTAACCAATCAAAAAAATGATGAATTATACGGTTAAATTTTAGATCTCAACAAATGGCATGATAAATGGGGACGGTCAAACGTATGACCTTTCCAGAATGGTCAAGGATGTATTTTAACATTAAATAATTTACATTTTTATAAATTTTAGGTGGACTATAACTTAACCCTTGTCGAAGTGGACGACCTTACACAATTCCGGTACTATGAATATTCCAATTTACGTTACGGTATGGCGATTATAGCTTTTAAAGTTGGCTTTCAGATGATGTAAAGATGAGGTGTCACTTGATGCACTACGGCGAGTTGCCAATAATGCAGGGATATGTAAGGAGAAGGAGGTGTATCAACCATCGATTTTTTAAGGTACGGCTTGGGGCTGAGGTGCTGGTGCTTCTACAAGTGATTCTGCACCTTATCATGGATATAATGGACTTTCGGCGGATTGGGAGAAAGAAGTGGTGGAGTGTCATGGTTTGTAATTTGATACAAAAACGCGGGCAAATAGGAGCAAAGTTTTTTATAATAAAAAGGTTTTAAACATGGTCTTTGGACTTTAAAAAGCTCCTAGTCTATTTTTCGGGCTACGGTTTACTTTACCCCGGCACAAGAATCAAAAAAAATTTCGATTTCGATATTTTTGCTTTTTTTCGGGGTTTCTCGACGTCATTTAATCGAGCGTCGAAAAATATACTACGAGTTTTAATTCAAGCTCAAAATATGGTAATGTAAAAGTTATAACAAAACAAAAATAACCATCGAAATGGGGTAAAATAGCTAGTTTTCGATATTTTCAAAATTTTAGCAAAATTTCTTGAACACCATTCTAGAGAGCGTCAGAAAATATACTATGATTACTGCAGTTTGAAATAATTGAAAATAAAATGGTTATGGCAAAAAGACAAATATTTTAAGGCAGCCTTCCCCGCCAAACTAATCTTCAAAGCAACATTCCTGGGTGTATTGTTGATTATCCCGCTTCGATTGGGCTGCCATCTCAGCGAATATTTCTTTATCCTCGACAACGTCATTTCAACAATTATTGTGCCGATGACGACCATACATTTTCTTTATTATAGCCGGTATACCTTCAGCTTACCTGGCCTTAATTTTTAAACTACCTTCAGAGCCGTGAAATTCGTCGGACCTTTTGTGTTGATGATCTACACAATTATCGCGTCGGATCTGTCTCGGTTTATCGTAATTTATATTATCTTTCTGGTCGGATTCTCACAGTGTAAGTATCTATTTTGGCTATTTTTTAATAGTTAATTAAAATACGTTAATTCTAGCTTTCTACCTCATATTTACGGCATGCGAACGGGCTGCATATACGGCAAATGTGACCGTCACGCAGACGACGGCTGATGATGGCGATTCTTTTCAGGTATAAGTTGAATAAATTTGACTTAATATCAATATTTTAGAACCTGATTCCGAATCCGCAGGAGGCTTTGATTCGAACGTTTATTATGACTATCGGTTTGCTAGTATTAACCAAGATTTAAATTTTTTCAGGAGAATTTATGTCACTTTATCGTGAACTGGCAGCCTGTGATTCGTTATTGATGTCTACGATTGGAAAAGTAATAATATACCTTCCTAGCTTGTGAAATACGCTTTTTAGGTGTGCTTTATCCTGTTCGAAATGGGTGTCTCAATCCTTCAGTTCAATTTACTTATCGCTATGATGACGCGAACGTATGAAGAAATCTTTCAAACGTCGAAGGAGTGGAAACGACAGGTGGGCAATTAGCTAATGCAAGTGTATTCATAAAAATATTTTAAAAATTTCAACGTTCCAGTGGGCGCAGGTGATTCTGATGTTGGAATTGTCAGTGTCGCCCAAGAAGCGGCTTTATCACATGCAACAATACTCGAGACCACGTGGAACACAGAAGGATATTCGGGCATTTGTTGTCAGCAAGAAAAGTGTAGGGGCATTTGTGGAATTACAGTATTTAATCGAAAATCTAGCAACTTCCTAGCAATCAAAAACTACAAAAAATAGTAAAAAAATACAGTAATTATTATTAGTAGGAAAGCATCGACATAAAAACAAAAATTAGTTCCTCCCTGCTAACAGACGAGTACCAGCATTTCCAAGTTAAAATCCTGAATTTAATTTTCAGGAAGATGACGATGAGGTGGCACGGCAGGTTCGCCAGGAGAAGAGAGAGAAAATGCAAGAAGAGAAACTTGCGCTTATTCGGAAAAAGCAACGGGTACCTTAAACTTGAAAATGTAATCGTGGCTTGCCTAGGATTTGGAGCGAGAGGGAGCATCTGGGCGCCCGGGGACTCGCCGTTATTTAGGTTTGATAAAAATGGCTATAATAAACTACAAATATCGGAACAATAATAATGCTATCTTTTTCAGGTGGCCTTAGCAATATGCCGGATCGTCGACAGAGTCTGGCTTCATAATGTTTTCATGATTCAATGAATCTATCCGGTGTGCTGAATAAAGATATTTATACGCAAGCTACCAAAAATTACAAAGATTTTTCAGTCTATGATTTTATAGTTTTTGCAATATTCTTCTATATGTTTTATATAATTTATTTTAATTTTACTACCGCCACCCCAACGCCAACCATTACCCCATAAAAACCCGGCCTTGCCCTACATAGCCGTGTCGTTTGTAGCCCAGCGTCGCCGCCAGAAAACTGGTCTGGCTGCTTCGTGTTCCACCGTTTCTTTGTCAAATTTTTTACATTAATACAGCTCTAAAATTATTATATAATAATAAATTAAACTTCAGAAACTGAATGCAGCTTCTGCTGCTAGCAACCTGGTTATGGATACCGGGAATTCAGATGATAACCCATTGGAAAAGGGATGACGATGGGGTGATGCGATCTCTGGTTCGTCTATTGCTTCCAGAAAATTATTTTTATTAATTTGGAGTTATGTAATAGATTCTAAATTATTGTTATAGTTTTAAATTATTTTTTTACAGAGGTATTCACCATTTATGATGAGCGATCCGGGAAATTTGGTGAAATTTATTGAACAAACCAAGTTGGTCGATACAACAGTGATTGCCATCAAGGAGCTCAATGAGAAAGTGGTGAGTTGATGGAATTGATCATTTAATTTTTTCGAAAATTAGAATTTCGATTTGGCTAAATTACCATAACGGCGTCGGGTTCTCTGGCATTATCAGGGGGGACTAACTTTTTTAAAGGATCCGATTTGTCTAATACAAATAGTCGTGTGTCTGAACCGTTTTTTTACTTTTCCTAAATGTAAAAACTATACGAATTTCTATTAAAAGCCACACGAAAATACAGATTTTTCGACGTTTTGGTGAAAAATGCATGAAAAATAGGCAAAAAGCTCCAAAATTTCAAAATTTCCACTTTTTTAAAGATATTTTTTGATAGCTTTCTAGCCATCAGAAACTACTAAAAACACTTTAAAATACATCACATATTATCAACAGGTACGTGGGAAAACGAAATTTCCCCTATTAAAATTTCCCCCGCACCCCACTAAGAGTTCAGTACCGATAGAGAATCTGTTTTTCGTCGTTTATTTCGACCAAGCAAGATTTCGAAAACGCGAAACTTCAGGTACGCGGTTTCACAATCCTATCCTTTTCCAGGACGACTTGCATACCACGCTAAGTGGTGATGATCCGAAGCTGGAGCACAAGATTTACCGAACAAATCCCGACTGCGTACTGGTGCGGCTAACATGGTCCATGTTATAGGCCAACATGTTTATTTAGGCGAAAGGCTCGCCTCTCCCGACCTCAAGCTATTTGACAAATTATGCCGTCGAGCAAACGCGGGAATATGTTGCTCAGGCTCGACAGTCAGTGTTTTTCTATGCTTTTTTTCGAATATTCTGCGGTCCTGTTTGAAATTTTATAGAGAAAACAAGACGTCAACTCAAAAATAAAATTCTCTATCGAATGAGCTGTTTTTCGATCGGTTTTCGAAACGACCACAATCAAATAAAAACCATGATAAAAAATTTCCTTTACGAAAACACTAATTTAGGGACCTTCTGGCGGAAATGTCCCGCACCCCCGCTGCAACAACTGAGCAGCCAAAATGTAGAACCACGCAGACACGTGAAGCCTATGAGTTTCTCCAAGCATTACCGGTATTTATGCAAATTTAATTGAAATTTTAATGGCTTGCCTTTTAGCTTTTCCGGGACCCATCACAGCTGACCTTAAAGCATGCTCCGGATATGGTCAAGGCATCACTTCCGCTTTGGGAGACGCTTGAGCTGGTTGGTTTTTGGATTTTATAACTTTGAAGGGACTGACAAGGCACTGCTGTAGATTTTCTATACCCAAGCAATAACCATGACTTGTCAATCCCTTTAATTCCCAAATTTTTTAGCTACCTGGCGAGACACGTACTGAAGCGTTGGGAAGATGGTTGGTCGCCGCGTTGGCAAACCCAAACGAGGTAGAGCCAATTTACATTGAAAATTAACGCTTAATTAATTTTTCCAGAAAATCCGTGGTCATCCAGTGGTCTTACTTGGAGCATCCACCTACTGGCGTATCTTGGGGAATGCCGAAGAGGCTGTCATTTGCGCACAGTCGGCGTTATTTCAAGCATCGATTAGGTATTACATAAGATATATTAGTAGCATTTTTTAAGAATCGCGATCGGGTATCATAATTTCGAAAAACGTAATGGCGTAATTTCAGGACGTCGAAATTCGTTTGTATAAAATTTCGGGGTTATTTCCGGGGCTTATGTGAAATTCGGCATTTTGGATTGTCGAAATTTTAAAATTTCGACGTTTTGAAAGTTATAAAGTATTTATTTAAGGCGTAATTAAGATGAATAAAATACACCATCACAATACAGCGTTTACTCTTTAGTTATCCAACCTTCGAACCCTATGCCCTCTTTACCCTTGGTAACATCTACCATATGACCAGACATTCCGAGGAGGCCATGCTTTTATATCAGGTACTTTTTCGTAGTCATCATCATAATCTCATTTTTAGCTGATTTTAACCGACGAAAGGTACGACAACCATAAATCCCTACGTGCATTGGCGTATGCTGCCCTTGGCGATGGATATGCTGTTGCGGAAAATATCTCCAAAGCTGCCTTCCACTTTAAAATCGCTCGAGAAATTGCATCGGTAGGTTTTGAAAATAATAATAAATAACTTAAATAGCTGTAACTTTTTGAATCGAGCCTTTAACAAAAATTAAAAAAATATTTGGAATCAGTGAAAAATTCTTCACCAGATAGGCGTGGTCTGCTTGTAGATGAACAGAAAATAAATAAATTTTATAGGCTGATGAGACACAGATGGATAAGGACCAATGGAACGAAAAGATTGGAACAATCGGCTGCCTGGCGACGATGTATACTAAATTGGAGGGCCAAATGGTGAGAGTAATTGGTTAATTAATGCCTATGTAATTTTCTAGAACTCCTTGGACGGTTATATCCAGAATAGTGGGGCCTATGAAGAGAAGCGTGTCGAGATAGAGGAGATGCAGAAAGTGGTTGGTTTTTGGGGGCAAAAAAATGTGCTTTTTGGCTTAAAAGACTTTTTTTTTAATGGTTATCTTAATGTTACAATGATTTATCTTATCACTACCCATTTCAGGTACGTCTAAATCTAATGACGGAGGATGTTGTCCAGCAAAGTCATATGCGCTACGAACAAATGAAATACGGCCCGACGCCCAGTAAGTCCCGAAAAAATCGACGCATTACAAAAAAACCTGTTGCAGCCCGTCGATGCGTGGTGGTGCACGTAGGAAAGCGTCGCTTGGAGCAGATCCATTGTTATTTGTCGTCAACCGTGAAAGAATATGAGAAAATGATCGCGCGCCTTGAACCCGAGGAGCTGCGTGCATCGCCACAGGTTCGCAATCTGGGATCGATGTTGAGGGTTTGGATTTAGAACGATACGCTCGAGTGGAAGACAGCGCCCGTTTGGCGGCGGGAGCGTGCTTTTGATCAGAAGTTGGCTCAGTTTGTCGGGATGAGAATGGATGAGCCGCCAGTTGCCCCGAAATATCCTCTTGATAGGTTTGTAATAAAATTATGGTAAAGGTAAAATAGAAGGCATCTCAAAAAAGGTTGCCTAGAATCCGATCGGGTCCAAAATTGGTACTGGACGGTTAGCGGGGGGGGGGGGGGTTAGCATGGGGAAACTAATTTATCTTTGTGCGCCCATTATTATATATATTTTTGGTTGTTTCCAAAGGCTGGAAAGTTACAAAAAATAATTTAGACATTTTAAAATCCGAAAATGTTGATCTTTTAGTTTTAAGTTTTCATATTTTTGAACCAAAATTCGCAAATTTTCGAAGTTTGTAGAGGTTTTTTATGACCTTTTATGCTATAAAGCAATCCAGTACAATTTTTAATGTTAAAAAATCAACCAAATCTTGATTGAAAAATGCCGACTTGTAATCATATATTTTTCAGAGAAAAGCTCCGTAATCTGGCCCCAGAACGGTATTGGCGGCGTGCCGATTGGCCGAATAGCCACGAATGCGCAAAGGGAATGCTTTGGGATGAGGAATTGTTTGGAAACAATTCGATCTACCCCTATTTCATCTCCCCTGATAACAAGGGATTTATGTGAGCGTCTGGTTTTTCCCATTTTATAGTGTTTTTAGCGTGGCTGATTTGTTAACGAAATATCTTGGATTGGAGATTGCCGATGAACATCCATTACCGTGGGATGAGCCAGATTGCGGTCGCTATAATCAACATCGAACACTGATGGCCACGGTAGAATATTTGAACCTATAATTACCCCTTTCTTAGGAGTTTAAAGTACCCCCGGAAGTGTGGACGAGCAAATTTGATTATAATGAACGAGATCTTAGGTAAGGATATTCAAGTAACGTTTACCTTGGTTCAGATTCAGATTCGTATTTTGTAATTCATTTTGTCGACATTTAAACGCGCTGAAATTTCCATTTTTAAAACGTTTGAGATGCATCATCGAGGCGAAAAAGCTTCTAAAATCCGAGAAAACCATTTTTCGACAAAACCGACGATTTTCGAAAAATCTAAATAATTTCTTAATTTCCATTCAGATCCACTTTTGTCCGATTGGCCGACAAAAGACTCGAATTAATGGATGTGGCGCAGCGAGTTCGATCTCTAATTGAAAACGTGAGAAGATTTGGTGGTTTTAACGATTTTCTCTCTTAGAATATTGGCCCAAAATGGATATCCCTGAATCTGGCCACTTTGTACTATCGAGTTATCGGGAAAGCCGAGGAAGCGGCGCGTTGTGCTATTGTAGCGGCGATGGAAGGGGTATTTTGAGGAGGAACTGGAGGAGTATGAGCTGCATTTTCAGCCGGAATACGCCGACGTTGCATTCACGCAATTGGCGCAGATTCTATTTCGGGTAACCGGAAATGCCGATTATTCCATCGACATCATGCGGGTTATTGCTAATTTTGGGGCGGATGAGGTATTGTAAATTCTAAAATGTAAATTAAGCCAATTTAGCCACTTTATCACTATTTATTGGCCCGATTTCATATTATTGCCTATCGGGTGGATGAAGGTAAGTTAAAGACTCTTAAAAGTACACCTTTTTTAGGGATTGCTCACTTAAAGGAAGCTCTGGATCGTGATCCCTCTCTTACTGTAGCTCACGATGATTTGCTACAACTTGTCTGCAAGGGAAAAGTATGGTTTAGAGTTATTACAAATTTTTGACCTATTTTTAGAGCTCAAAAGTTGGGGTTCGTGATATGTTCCCGAACGTGTGTTGCTCGTCACTAGTACAAAATGCAGTTTGTATTCGGGTTAGTTTAACAGCCTCTTATTTGCATCTAGGAATTCAAATTTCTAGGTTTAGATTATTTTATTGGACAAATCAGCTAGATTTATTTCTTATTTTTAGCCACCAAGAGCCCCAGAACAATGCTACGTGGTGGGGGAGGAGACTGGAAAATTGATCTACGCACGATGCAATGGGTTATATACGGTAAGGTTGGCTTTTTATAGAAAAAACACTAAATTACATTATCAGAAAAACGTATTTTAGGGCCTCTCTGAGAAAACACATCCGCTCGTCAACCTAGTATCTCCATTTTTGCGGGTATTCCCGAAAGGGTCTCGTCACGATCTTATACGATATCATGTTGATGAGGGGATTGTACAGCATATTGAGCATGATGAGGTAGGAGCATCAGATCATCAGAAAAATACCTAAATATCTGCAATGTGATGCTGATCGTGTAATAACGCATATTTTTCAGTTACCGTTAGACCACGGTGGCTCGGCTGAATTCTTTGTGAAGCATGATAGATGGTGGGAACGGGCTACACACACCGTTCGTTGGAAGCAACCGGAGCCGGAAGAAATGTTGGTTTCAGCGTAAAATTGTGAAGCTGAAAAATAGTGGAAATTATATCGCTTTTTTCAGAAGTGATTGGTCTGAAACAATCGATTATCAACAACCACAAATCCCGCCGGTTTGTTGGTTTTTCTAGAAAATAATTGTACTTTTTTAGCGTCCGCTCTCATTTTTGTGGATTAATGATAAGAAAGAAATGTTGCGCTATGATATCCGGTTACCAGAGGTTGGTTTTGAGGCTTAAGCCTAAGCCTTAAGAAAAGTAACAAACAAATAACGTGCCTTTTTAAGGTACTGCCGAGACCATTGCCAACCCAAGTCCAAGCTGGCCTCCAAATCTTCCCTCCCCCAAGAACTGCCACTCAAATGTGCAGTGGCGTCAAGAAAGTTTGTGCCTTATTTGTATCAGTCAAATATTTACTTTTTAAGCTCTCAATCCTGCTCGAAACACCCGTCCCGACTTGGGTATCTGTCACCGCGAAAGGAGAAGACCTCGAAAAGTTCGTCCAAAAATTCATTTCTAAGATGTAATTATATTTTGGATATATCGACATTCGGGCCCCCGTCCCTTCAGTGGCCGGTCTCGTGCCGGAATGCCCGGAACTGAAGCCTAGCCAGCATTCCCCTCTGCTCACCCTCGATCATCTGCCAATTCAGCCATTGGCCGATCAGTTCCTTTTCTACAAGCCTGAAAAGGGCCTCACAGAGGTAAGGAACTACCAGGAAAATAATTCCGAAAAGTGCGGGTTAAAGTTTTTAAATCTGAAAAGTTTAAATAGTTAAGTTTAAGTTTATGTTATTATTTTTAAAACTCAAAAACTGATTTACCTAGCTGGCTATGAAATTGGAGCACTGTTATGTCGTGCATACTGCATCTCGTTTGAAAATTTGACATATTGACTGAAATCCGCCCACGTTTTTATCTAAAAACTTCAAGCCTCAAAATCCAAGCAATGTAAGCTTACTTTGACAAAAAAGCAAAAATTCGTGCTCGGATAATGTAGGTATACCACATGAGGATTCAGTGAGAGAGTTCGTTCATCATCGCACGCCGCCGCCGGGGGTCGAACCCGGGTGGTGTGGGCGGGGCCACCTCCCACACAGGCACTTAGCCACACCTGCATCCCGGATCCTCTCTTTTCAGTCGCTCAAGTCGCTGGGGAACGACCGGGAAAGCATCGAGCACGTTGCCGCCCGTCTCCATCATGCCCTCAAATTCTCGCAGGCAAATCCGGGGATGAATGGTGGGGTATTTTTGGAGTAATATTTTGATCTAATAGCCGGGTCTTACTAATATAATGATCATAATTTTTATAATGATCCTGATAAATATATAGGAGAGCTTTTTGGAACACAACTTTTTAGGAAAAGAAAGTGACGTCCACTGGTTGTTAACGGTAGTATCCTCGTTATACTGGAGGGTGGTTGGCGATGCACCGAAAGCTATTGGTTGTCTACGCTATTCACTCAATCATTGCCCGCCACATATGCGGGATGTCGCGCTGGTGAGGAATTTTTCAAAATTTTCTTTTTTGAAAGTGTTTTGCGTCTCGGAAACCTCTCGAGACATAGCCTATCGGATACATAATTTAATTTTGAACAAATCGCAGCCCTTTATTTTTACAAAATGGTTATGTATGTTTTATAAACTTAAAAAACTATCCGTGGCAGTCACTTCCGGGCATACGGTTTTTTAATCTTATAAAATCGTGATAGCTGGCTTGCAAAACTTAACAATAGCATATTGTACAGAATTAAATTCTCTATCGAATGAGATTTATAATATAAAAGGTATATTATTTCTATGGTCAGGTTGCCCTATCCAACGTCTGCCACCAAGCCGGGTTGCTGCATTCGGCGCTCGTCACCGCTGGGATGGCTCTCGAACAATCACCTCATCTTGCCGCTATTCACGTTACTGTGGCCAACATTTATGCAAGCATTGTAAGTTTATAAGAAATAAATCGAAAAAACTAAGTTCATAATTATTATCTAAATTGCAGGGCGACTACGAGCGTGCTCTCGAGTTCTACTACTCCACTCTCAGCTTGCAAAACAACTTTGAGCCGGCAAAAGATCGTATCCGGGCCATCTACTGCCATTCAGGGCAGACATTTAATTTCCATAATTAAGGATATATTGTTATTTTATATTATTAACACTTGGCAAAGGCTGCTTAGCAACTTTATCATAGCTTGAAAGGGCTTAATTATTTTATTTCGACCATTTCTAAGATTCCATTCAAATTTACCGTAGTATTTTTGTCGTATTTTCGATTACATGAAGTTATTTAACACTAAAAAAGTTCACCGGCCTTTATTATTATTATTTTTCGCTCAACGAATCTGTGATCCCACTATTAAAATGCATTTCCCAAAATCCTTGCCTTCCCACCATTTTTTTTTGGTCAAACGGGTGTCACTCCACTTGATGCTAATTACGCTTTCTGGTGATAAATTGGTTATTGAAAGAGCTAGGCAGTCGTGTGTATTGATTATGTTAATCACATCCACGCGAGCAAAACATTGGATATAATTAGACCGGGGCTTTATATGCTCCACTGCATCTGCTAATAGCATAAATTGCAGGAGGCGCCGGCTATGTTTTTATGTAGTAGAATGGGGGGAAGATGTGCTGGCCATGGGGACCAAGGTACAAAAAAAGAAAAAGAATAATCCATTTGATTTGCCTAAGTGACGTTTAGAAGGCAGCAACTGCAGACATGCCTGCACTTGTCAACGACTCCAGAATATCTGCCTTCAGTTGCCAGATTCTGTTCATGACATATTGGCCGGATGGGTTAAAAGCGGAATCCGGTTGCTCATCACCATCCACGGATGCCGTTCATTTTTCGGGCTTTTTTAGCGTCCTTACCGTAGTCTTGTGGAAATTCAAGGTTTGAGGCTTTGGTACACATAGGTGACCAACATTTTTCTGTAATAAAAATAGTTTTAAATACGGTTTTTGGGCAATAGAAAGCTCGTAGCATATTTTAAGACCATCTATCGAAAAAAATCTCAAAATATCGAAAAATTTTGAAATTCCGACAATCGTTTTCTTTCTTATCCTATCCGGTGTCCTTAGTTTTCAACCATAGTTTTTAGGCTATAAAACTTTTTTATCACATATTTTTATGATCTCGATGTTAGAAAAATGAGAAAATACCTGTTTTTCGCAGGGGAACGCCATTCATTGCTAAAAGTGGTGGAAACACGGAAACGATGCGAGGGGGTGGTGGCGTTAATCCCTGACTTTCAGCGCTCATTTAATTGAGCGCGGTGATTCGGAGGAATCTGGACTGGTTTTCTTCAGAATTGGCTGCAAAATGGACTGCAGGCACTTCCAGAATTTTTTGAAGGGAAACAACTGCTTTTTTAACATTTTTCTTTACGCTTCAGCCCGTCGCTCCCAAAATTTTCGATATTTTCGCTATTTTTCGGGCGTTTTTCGTCGCCTTTCGATAGAACGGTGAAAAATATATAAAAAAAATAATCACAGCTCCAACTATCGTGCTCCAAAAAGTTATAGCAAAAACACTTTCGAAGAAGCGCTCAAAAAGGGCTGGTGTTGCCATTCCTTGCGTCAATTCTATAGCAAATTGTTACCTTGCTAGGTCCTTTAATGTACTGGTTACCCTAGATTTTTTTAATACGTCACCCAAACCAAATCTGTTACCCCCAGGACAAAATACAAAAAGCCTAGGGGCAGCCATCTCGACATGGGTCCTCTCATAACACGTGAATAACTCATTGGCCTCCATCCCGTGTCCTTCTTCACTTTTTATTCTTCTCTTCCCGATCTATTTTTGTGAAGACTCCCCGGAGTCTTCTCGAAATACAATCCTCGTTACAATGGCTACCAACTCATTGTTTTTGGTGGGTGGGTGACATCGAATTATCGTGACTCCACCCCCTCAAGGGACCTTTAATTTGTCGTTTACTGGCGATACTCGAGGAATACTGGAAGAGACATCACCATCACGGCTATCCCAAAACACGGCTATGATGCTGATTTTTCACGAGTCTGGCGGTTTGCCAAAAATCGTGGAAACTATCCCTAATTTTTGGATTTGCCTCGAAGCCAGCTTGAAAGAATCATTTGATCGTTTGCATAGCTCATTTTATAGAGAATTCAATTTTGAGCAAGCTTTCGTTAGGTTTTCGTTTCGATGCCAAAAAAATCGTTAGGGACTGGCCGGTTAGCGGGGGGCAAACTGCTTTTTTTCCCGGTAATCCTGTACGTTCCTATTACGAAATATAAACCACATTATCATTTTACACGAGTTTTAGATGTCAAAATCGTATCAAACTTTCAAATTTTTTGAAGGTTTTGATTTCTGGGTCGTGAATGCATTACCAAAAAAAAAATACCAAAAAAGCAAAGTTTTCGAATTTTCAAAAATGTTTAAAATATTGTTGTAAGTTGCTAGCAATTAAAAACGGCCAAAACCCTGATAAAAATACACAATTTATTATTAGCAGGTAGTTAGCGACGGAAAAACGAAAATTAGTTTCCCCCTTCTAAGTCCAGTACCAAACGATACCCCGACCGAAATAAATTTTTTCCGCGGTTCCCCATATAGGTAAAAAATCTCCTATATGTCCAAACCTAACCCTAAACATTCATGCATTTCTAAATCGAGCTCCATTACCCCGAGCCCGATATAGGAAAATTGGGGAAGGAAGTTTGAAGGGCGGTGAGATGGATGAGGGTTGGCTGGATGGGCTGAAAAGTGAACCATCGGGTCACCAGGTCGGCCATTTCTATACACTAATGAATGGGAATGGGGGGCTGAATAAGCGTGGGTGTGTTTCCATACTCATCGTATCCATTCGCTTGCGCAAAAACGGCACTTCCGTCTGATCCGAGGTGACGTCATTTTTCGTGATTTTCGTGAAGTTTGGCTACAATTTTAAGAGTCGTTTTTAATTTATGATTTTGGGGGCTGATGCTCATTTGATAGAGCTTGAAATTCTGAACGAGACCCAACTTTTAAACCCTACGGTACGGTAGCGGGCTTCGAGAAAATTGGCGAGGAAATAAATTCTGCAAAAATGCGATTTTTCCGGAATTTCCAGCTTTTTTAGTGAGTTCTACTATGAGCATGAGAAGGAGAATGAGCTCACTCGATTGAGCTTGACCTCGCAAAATTTCTTTTGCCACGCCGACTCCTTCTAAAGTGCTGCCTTGTAATTCTTACTCTTCCAAAAACCAACCTTCTCCTCCAGCTACCTATCATCCCCTCATTTCGTCACGATACCCGCACGTCCTTCCTGCTGCAACCCCCATAAATTTATTGCTTTTTCTTGGGTTCAGAATATGCTAATGAGGGGCCCCCTGCTTGCACCCACCTCCCGAAACACCAAAGTATCCACACGCTTCCGAGTACCTTGAAGTTTCCGAGTTTCCGTATCTACGTGTGGATTGGGGCGGGGAGCTGGCACTCATTCAATTCCCTTTAAAGGGGGAAGATGGATGTGGCATGTTGGATTCGGTGCTTTTACAGGCCCTCCATTTCATTCCTCTTTACATTCCCGACCCACCCTCCATCAGATGGGTCGGGTTTCCGTTGGGTTCCCACATTGGTATCCGCAAAAATATATTTCTTAAATGGAGCATAGAAATGCATTTTTGATAGAGTTTTGGGTACGACTATCTTCTTGGTGTTTCTGAAGCCTACGCCTACGCCCAAGCCTAAGCCTAAACCTAAGCATATGGCCAAGCTAAAGCCTAAGCTGAAGCCTAAACTTAAGCTAAGCCCACGCCTAAGCCTAAGCCCAAGCTAAGCCTGAGCCTAAGCCGAGCCTAAGCCTAAGCTTAAGCCCAAAGAAATATAGATGGTTTTTGAAAATTTCTGGAAATCTGCCAAAAAATCAGCTTTGTATCTGAAAAATTGGATGGAATATTCTCATTGCTCTAACCAAATACACCTTTGTTTCCAAAACACCTCTATCCCCCCAAAGTGCACCCCAATCTATCACTACACGTAGCTATTTATCCCAGATTCAAAGAAGATGGATCCAGATTTGTGACTAGCATATACTCCCTACCTTCCTATGTTGCCTTTTCTCCCCTCTTCCCGCCCAGTGGCTTCTTCCATTTCTCTTCTCATTCCCATTGCCTATATTTAGTGTCGGTCTAAAGGGTCTAATCTTACATTCGGGCCCCGCTTCTGATGAGTTCCTCCCTTTTGCATCTCGTCATTCTCGTTGGCCCTGGCTGGGGCGGTCTGACTTTTTGCCTTAAATGTCTGGGGCATTCGCTGATTTTTTATGGCTCACTGAGACTTACTCTGCTCCAGATTAACATTTTTAATTACGTCAATTTTCTAAAATTCAGATGTGGGCGCGACTGCTCTCGCTCTTGGCCCTGGTTATGGTGGCTGTGTCGGCAGCTCCATTCTTGGTCTTCGACATGCCTGATCGTCTCTCATCCCTTCAGGTATACAAAGGGATACCTTACTTTTTTACATGTCAATTAGTTTTTGTGTATTAAACTGGTGAACTCTTTTGAATCCTACTATATATAAAAAAATAGTGTCTGTGTTTTTGTGTGTGTGTGTGTGCCACTTTGCATGCAACTTCCGTCAGGGTGTCCGGAAGATATCTCAAGAAGGGAAGGGTATTAAGCGACGTATGATACGTCATTAGGCGCGTAATGGTTCTGGGATGACTGCACGCATATCAAATGTTGCAAATTCTGCTATTTTCGACATTAAAATTAAGTTTTTGTTGAAAATCGGCCGATCTCTTTGTTAGGAAAAATTAGCATACTCCGGAAGTGACGGTAGCCTATATATAATGCGAGAGAGGGGCCGTTTTCATTTTTTCAATGCAGGGAATTCGAGGAACGTAGAAAATGCAGAGTGAAGAATATTATGGGCTGGACAGGGCCAGGGTTGAAAAGTCGCGAAGCGGCTTTTCAACCCTGGTAGTATCATTAAAAATACATTCGAGTGTGCACTTTGTTCCCCAGACTATGGACCCAAGTTCCAAATTTTGTATCTCAGCTCCCCGTTGGCCTACAAAATTGTTAGGTATACGAAAATGTTTGTGATGATTTGGCGAGTATTTTGGTATAATGTATATTTCATTTTGGTAGCATAACGGGGAATCGGAACGCAAACGTTTTTTAAGTGTCCACGTAAGTTCGAAAAGCCTTTTGTGCGCAGAATTTTTTAAAATTTCCAAAATGGCCTACGATCGAAATTTTTGCGCTTTAAAGTTTCATCACTTTCGGGCTGTGGTCGTGTAGCAGATTCTGAAAACCAGGTTTTAAATCAGCGAAGAATTCTGCACAAAGTAGACTTGGTGCCATTGCGAAACTCAAAAGCTTTCGAAACTCAAAAACATCTCCTTGACAGCGCACGAATGGTTTACAAAGTTGTGGAGTATACCAAAATGTTCGTCACGATCTAGCGAGTATTTTATATACTTTGCATCTTTGTAGCGCAACGGAGAGCTGAATAATATGGCTGGAATCGCCTCGAAAGACAAAAATTTACATAAATTTTTCAGCTCTCCAACAATCCATTTCCGATGATCAAGAGGAATATCGCCATCGGCCGTGGTGACGGCTTCCGACCCGGCAAATAAACCCAACAACACCAACGTTCCGGTTCCAGACAGCCAAGGCCCCATTTTGCACCTTTCCACTCCCCTTCCGGTATAGCTAATGTGCCATCTGTTTCCACAGCTTCCTTCCTCTTTCCATCAAATTGCTGGTACTGTAGTCTACCGATCGAATCCAGCAATTGCAACATCTCATCTTCAACATCATCATCATCATCAAAATCCCCCTTTTTTTCCGCGAGCGAAACATGACTGGTCGGGGTCGATGTGTGGTCGTTTTATTCCCATTTTTCTAGCTCATCCCCTTTCGGAGTTTCAAAATCCACGCTTGCTTTTCATTCTGGCACTCTTTTCTCTCTCTCCTTTTATTCCCCCCGATTGTGAATGAGAACTGACGGCATAAAGTGTCATTTGTGTACAACGGATCGTATGAAATGCATTCGGAGCTGGGCTATTAGCGGGGGGGGGGAGGATTAAATGTTGTTTTTTGTTAAAAACACCTGTTAATATTGAATATAGTATTTTTTAGAATGTTTTAGTAGCTTTTCTTGTTCGGAAAATACAAAAATTTTTAGAATTTTTGAAAATTCGAAGACCTTGATTCGAGCAAAAATTTCAAAAATTTAGAAAAACTCGATATTTTCGAAACTTTTTTGACGTTTTTCTGAGCTCTTTTATCTCTAAAAACTGCGTAAATGCTGATGAGCCTGATCCCGATACCGGATTTCAACGCAACGCAACGCTTTAAAGGGACGGACAAGGCAAATCTGTGGATTTTTCCGCACCGCTACTAGCAACGTGCGGCGAACTATCCCTGTAAAAGTATACGCTTAGGCTTAGGCTTAGCCTAGGCTTACCTTAGGCTTAGCTTGGCCTTAGCTTGGGCTTAGGCTTAAGCAAGCGATCAGGCTTAGCTTCAGGCTTAGGGTTAGGCTGGGCTTGGCTTAAAGTTAGACATAGTCTTAGGCTTATGCGTGGGCGTGGGCTTGGGCTTGGGCTTAAGCTTAGGCGTACGCATTGTGTCGTGTCGTGTCGCGGTCTCAGTAAAACTATAAATAAATAGCCATTTCTGGCCCACCCCTTTAAAATCACGTCAACCCTCGCACGTAAGCCGATAATCCCATATACTCTAACCTTGTAGCCAAACTTTAATTGATCATTAGCAAAAAGGCAATATCCTTCCAACCGGCCTCTCCCCTAATTTGCGACTAAAGGCCCTATTTTCCAGCCATGGAAATTGGGTGGAGAAGCACAAATTGTGCCCGACATCCGTTGTAGCCAGGTGTTTACGTGATCATGCGATGCTCAGTCTGTTCTAAAAAGCAGCTGCTCCCCACGAATTGTCGCCGGGGATAACAAGTTGCTGCAAAAATCTAATAATAGACTTCAATTCAGATTTTCTGAAAATTACCATATCAAATAGGATCAAAAACATAATTTGGATACAAAATTTTACCACTTCCAACCTTCAAACCACAAAATATCCCTCTAAATATAGTTTTTACACACCCGTTCTCCGTCGCTAAACTATATTCACGGGGCTGATTTTTCTTGGTGCTGGGCATATTGAGCTATCCGCGCGAGACCAAGTTGCGACCGGGCGAAATTGGGTTTCCGGAGTCAATGATGAGGGGAGCTGTGTTTTTGGAGGTCTTATAATATGGATAAATGCTGGATGGCATTCGCATTGTACTTTTAGAAAAGCGGGTGCCTGGGACGGACTGGCGATAAAGAGAAAACCAGTAAAAAAGTAAAAAGGCTCCGTTCGTAAGTCATTAGATCATGTAAAGTCAGAGCTATCGCGTCGCGTATCAACGGCGGTTGCGTCGCGCATCGCGTACGGCCGCGCTTGCGTGTCGAGGATGTCAGGATCGGTTACGTCGCGATGCTTGGTCAGTGCGGTCGCGTCACGTGACGGGGGCGGTTGCGTGGCGCGTCGAGGACGTTCGCGTCGCGTATCGCGGCGCTGTCAATTCTAGAAATAATCCATAGCCAAAAACCCTAAGTTTAATTCTGTCAATTCTATCGAAATAATACGAAACTATACAATAGTCCCCCTCTCAACAGTTTCCTACACAATCCAATGAGCAGCCCCAACCCTTGGTTACCCAGCCAGGTGTACCCAGTTCCCCACCAACTAATTGCACCTGGGGACGCGACAAATGAAATTAAGCCCTTTCCGACATGAAGTCAACATGTAAAACGAGGGGGGAACTGGGATTTCCGTACTTGTCTGGCCATAGTAGCAAATAGGAAAAATGAAAACGCGACTACGTCTGGCTACAGTGTGGTCGACGGTTCGGAGGGAGCAAACAATGTTTTTGGGTGCATTCGCACTGAAAGCGACTACATTAGAATGAAACAGGTGTAATATATATCATTTATGATCAAGAACTTGGACTGAAACTGAAAATTTGTCACGTATAATTCAAAAATCAAAGCGAAAAAACGTTACGATACGCAACGCGTGCATCTTTTGTTGCGTAATGGATTACATCTGTTACGTCGAATTCATAGGCATACCTTGCTAGTCCCTTTAAAATAATCACTGGTATTTTTCGACTGCAAATTATTTAATCGTTAATCTTTGGTATATTTTCTCTAATTGTAGTTCGAATGAGGTTATTTAAACCTACCGTAACTTTTTATCCAACTCAACTGGCTGTAAAAATCCATAGTCATGCCTTGCTTGTCCCTTTAAAAAGCACATGTCACAATTTTTTTGATTTCGAATTGTTTTTGTAGCCAATTTCCCTGCTTTTCCTGATTTCAGCCCGTCTATTTTGCTTTTGGGCCCCTAATTATATTTCTTTGGCGTTACTGTATACCTACCGTAACCCCTATATCCCCAAAATCCATAGCCATGCCTTGCTCATCCCTTTAAAATCATACCCCAAAATTCCATCAACCTCAAATTATTTCTGTAGTCAATTCCCCCCTCCGTCTTTCCCTAATCCGCGACCTCTCTTTTTTTTCTGCATCTGTGCCCGTACTTCGAATGAAAAGGGTTACTGTATACCTACCGGGGCTCAAACAGCCCAATGTGCGTCAATCCATTTCCGCTCTCGCAAACGGTCGACCGGAAATCTGGACTGCGCAGAATGTTATACCGGATTGTGAAGGTGGAGTGGGGGAGGGAGGGGAGGCGCCGGATGTTGGCCACTTATTCCATAGGCACCATCAATAACAAAGGTTTTTAGAGGGTTGAAGCGGCTGAAAATAGGTCTGATAAGTGGTAATAATTCTTAGAAGGTACATAATATAATACATTATCGTGTAATATCGTCGATATGCAAGCACCAATCGATAGCTCCTTAAAAATATCCTATATATTGCGTAATGGATTACATTTGTTACGCCGAATTCATAGGCATGCCTTGCTAGTCCCTTTAAAATAATAACTATATTTTTCGACTGCAAATTATTTAATCGTTAATCTTTGGTATATTTTCTCTAATTGTAGTTCGAATGAGGTTATTTAAACCTACCGTAACTTTTTATAGAGTTGAAGCGGCTGGAAATAGGTCTGATAAGTGGTAATAATTCTTAGAAGGCACATAATATAATACATTATCGTGTAATATCGTCGATATGCAAGCACCAATCGATAGCTCCTTAAAAATATACTACGAAAAAGCTTCAGTTCCAAAATACAGTCCGGAAAAATGGAAATTAATTTTTTCTTGCACAAAAATGTTCTTTCGGTGTAGTTTACCTCGTTTACAACATTTTTTTGCCCAAGAAAATCTGGACAAATTGTGGCTTGCTCGCGACATCTGTAATTAGGACAAAATTGTTGCGTCGATTTCCATTTAATTCCATTGTAGCTCTTTCATGGCCACTATTTCTTAAGGTGAAATATTTTAATGAGGAAACTCTCAACTTTTCGTTTTTTTTAGTTGGCTTAGGTTAATCTTAGGCTTAACTTAAGTTTAGGCTTAGGCTTAGATAAAGTTTAGGCTTAGGTTTAGGCCAGGGCTTAGGCTTAGACTTAGGCTTATCACTAGGCTTAGGCTTGGGCTTAGTCTTAGGCTTAGGCTTAGCCTTATAGTACATCCCAATCACCCAATATCAAAACAACCCGATGACGAATACCGTATGTGCCGCTAACAATAGCCCAAAAGTTCCGGTATCTAATCCGAGAGATGCCTGAAATTCAAGTCAGAAAAAGTCAAAAACAACCTCCCCACCCGGGCAAACCTTGATCCACCCACAAAATCCACCCAATTATCCATTCATCCTCCTTCATTCTCCCCTCGCCTCCAACTTCACATCCAAATATCCCTCATCCCAAAAAGCAGCCCACAAATAACCATCCTCGGGGGTTAAGCGGATGGCATGCGATCCGCGGGCTTATTTTTCCGCCCTGGGTATTGGCTGGCTGCATTAAGCTCCCCCGATTTTCGCCCACAAATCGGGTGGCGTGTGGCTGTAGCTCTCCTCTTTTGGCTTCTTTCTCATTGTGTAAGAGTGGGATGGGACCGGTCGGGTTACGGTAGCCAATCCAGCCCCCACGGGCCTCCACGGGTCGGGGCCCGGGATTGGCTGACAATTGGGCAATGACAATGACGATTGTCCGGCACTCTAGCTCGTGCGTCGAAGATGTATTTACAGGGATCATCAGGAAGGGGGTTGGGCATTTGGGATTAGTTTTTCTAGGGTTGGAGTTGCAGATCGTACTTATCTTCGTTTGACGGGTTGGCTATGGAGGTTTTGTCTGTTCGCTGCAAGGCTTAGGCTTGGCCTAAGCTTAGGCTTAGGCTTAGGCTTGGCTTAAGCTTAGGCTTAGGCTTAGGCTTAGTCACATCCGCGCCTGCTTGACAGCCAAGCGGCGTACGCGTCGCATCTCGCGGTCTCGACAAGATAATGCTGCAAAAAATGTTCAAACCATTTTTTCTAACTTTCTAGCAATCGAAAACTACTAAAAACGTGTAAAATACACTATTTATAATTAACGGTATGGAGCGCCACAAAAATTTTTCTCCCTGCCAACCCCCCGTTACCAATCCAGTACCCTCGACAAAATCCATAGAATGCCATGCCTTGCTCGTCCCTTGAATTAAGGCGACTACCGGGTGGTTTAAAGAGCCCCAGAAGGCACCACATCAACAGTTTGTTATCGCCATGCTTTCGGCATTTTACTATTTTTCGACGCCATTCACTAGAGCACCAAAAAAAATACAAGAAAACATTTTTATTTTTAACCTAAATAATATAAAACGTTGAAAGCAACCCTAGTGGCATGCATTTCATGTGTTGCGGGCCCGGCAAAATACCGAATCTCCAGCATAGGATTCTATTCGGACCTTGCCAACTCCTTTAAAGTAACCGGAAACATGATTGGCTCTGGTTGCTCTAAAAAACTTTCCACGACCTAAACTAAGCTTAAGGTCCAAGCTAAGCCCAAACCCAAGCCTAAGCAGTACGCAACGCCACACTCTAAACCCAAACCGTCAAAACAACCCTAATTGCACCTTCCCCATCTCTTTAACCAAACTACAAAAGTGTCTAGACCCTGTAGTCCGGGAGTTTTTGCACCCTGTTCAACGCAGAATATCAAGAGCTGCGGTAACTAGCCATTGGGGGGTGTCCATGGTCACCACAAACAGTTCCGAGTCAACTACATGGCCACCCGGAGAAGGGAAGGGACAGGGGAAAGCGAAGAAAAGCTGCGGGGAAATAATATGTGACCCCCGCCTGGCCGTGTTATTTAATTTGCACCCAGTCGGAGCCGTCAGTCGGTGCACCACAAAAACAGAAGTCGACCAGCCATTGCCGTTTTTCTGGGGTGATTTTTGGAGCGGGGTATGTTTCAAGATTGGCATACTGTAGTTTATCAAATTTGGGGGGTTTATTGCCTGGATTAGCCCTTTCAATCGATCACTAAAAATAATTCTGAAAAGTTATACCTTAAAGGAGTGTCCGAGGTAGATCAAAATTGCGGTACTACCCTGTTAGCCAGGGGAGGAGTTTTAGCAGGGAGAACCCCATTTTCCCCGTAGTGTTTTCTATGGTGTTTTAGATATGAAAAAGTCCTGGTATAATTATAAAAATTGTTTCAATTTCTTCAAATATTTTTTATAAGTTTCTAGCGATCAAAAACTACGAAAAATACTCTAAAAAGACATTATAAATTATCAACAGATAGGTAGAGGCGGAAGACAAAAATTTGTGTCCCCCTGCTAAAAGTCCCCCGCTAACAGTCCAGCACCAAAATTTGCTGATTGATCTTCTTTTGGCCACAAACAATTTTTTATTTCATTATTTTCAGCTAAAATTGAAAATTCTATGGTATGTTTCTAATGCTGTATCGAATGGCGTTCAAAACTTTGTAGAACAATCGCAAATATTGAACAAATTTGATTGAAAAAAATCAATGCATGGCACTGCAGTTGAACCCAAATTCGGGATGGCAGAAACTACAGTACCATGCATTGATTTTTGGATCTTTATTGCGGCCGAAGAATTAGACGGTTTAAAGATTTTTTTACGGGTTTTTTAGACAAAAATTGGAGTTTTTATGTAAACAAACCAAACCACGATCTATTCTTTTGCTCGTAGACACGTCCCGTTTTCATTTTGCTTCCTTCCCCACCGTCAATTATGCGTCTATTGGATGGACACAGTCTATCACTCTGTTGTTTGTCAAGCGATCTCCGATTAGCCAGAACGTCTGACTTTCGAACCCCCCTGGAAAAGGGGTGGGCTGTGAAAGGGGGGAGAGGGCTACGGTAGCCATCGGGAATGGCCACACCCCTTCCGCCTTCCTTCTCCTCCTACTTGGCCTCCTTTTAACAAGCGACATTACCGTCCGACGGCAACCAGTCCAGCTGCTTTATTGAGCACCAAGATTTGAGCTAGCAGAACATTTCATTAATCTTTGGCTAGCTTGCGGTTTTGTACCTGAATTTGCCTGAATTAAGCCATGAAATAAAGCATAGCAGCTAAAAGGGGGCGGGGGCGCGTCTTTCTAGTTAACCGACGGGCTTTTTTCTAGTTATTCCTTAGAGAGACAATGAAACTAGGAACCATGCTATGTGGCTTATTTTTACAAAATCACTATCCACGATTTTCAAAAGTTAAAAAACTAAAGGCGGCCTAGTAGGGCTCGGAAACACGAATTAATAAAACGCATAACAATCCAATTTTTCAAAAACGGGATATTGATTTTACGAACGAAGCTCTTTAAATTCAATTTTCTATCCAATGAGCTGAAAGATCTCCGGGAAAAGTATTAGCTGACAGCATAAATAGCTGCTGAGCTCCAGATGGCCCTCCGAGACGATTTGAACCTACTGTATATCAGCTCCCCTGACTTTTACGGGGCTGTAAGGTATACGAAGATACTCGTCAGGCCAAGGCGAACGTTTCGGTATTCTTTCCACCCAGTTAGCACAACGGGGAGCCATGGTACAAAAGTTGGCCGGCTGGCGGAGGTCACCTAAATGACAGCTAAACCAATAGCATAAGTCAATTAAATATTGCCTTAAAACCGAGGCTTTTATAAGCCCCTTTTCTATACCACCCTGAATTATTACCAAGTCAACTGAAAATTACTTTACCAACTTTAATCCAGAAACCGGCATAATATCCTATTGTCTGATGCTCCAAAACGGCCTCCCCGAATCGTTCTCAACCTTTGAACTCCCGAAAATGTTTAAAGGTAACCTAATAATCGTATCACGAATATCTGGTTAGCTGCAGAAGTCAACCGCCATTGTCTGATGTGCAAACAGCATGGCATCATTGTCAAGACCAAGGGCCATGTATGCGCTCATAAAAAATGCGACTGCACGGCGGTAAGTGGGTTTAAACGTTTTCTAAAAATTTTAAAAAATAACGGGGTAAGAATAAAATAAAAATATTGATATTGTTTTTAGTGCGCAGCCATCCGGAATCGACGCCAGATCATGAGCATGCAAATCAAACTCCGGCGACATCAGGATAAACTCTATCGGGCAAATACAATTCCAATAGGTGCCGAGGTAAGGATTTCAAGAACTACTGGATAGCATTATGTAATTCGTATACCAAGTAATTTGCTTATTCTAGAAGCAGGAAGTTCCTTATGGTGTTGTCTACACCTGCCAACGGTGTAAGAATCATGGGCTGATTCGAATGCGAAAGGTAAGTGTATTGCGCAAAAAAGAGCAATAAACTTCGATACCGAAGCTAAGCAAAACTAAAATACTGAATCAATATAAAAGACAATAGGAAATTTCAGTATCACAGCCGGGAATGCCTCTATGCGAATTGTGTGTGCGAAATGTGCGTGCTCGTTCGGAAAAGCACGAAAATCGAGGGACATCACAAGAAGCTCTCCACTAGGATGTCTGAGCCAGCTTTGCTTCACAAGGTAAATTTACAGTATTCTAAATCACACACTTTTTTGAAAGTCTTTCTGACTCAAAAGGGATTACCATCGATTTCGGAATCAATGCAATAGAAAAAAATTCAGGATCCTCAACCTGTCAAGTCCCGGACAAAAAGTCTAGAAGGTGATGATGGAGAACAAGCGGAAGTCATGGCTTCGATACCACGAAATAACGGCCCCTTTTCGACAATAGCTGCCAACCTTCTTTCAAAAATCAAAATTGACGCCGACTACACTCCCAAAGCCGACCCCTCGTTTTTCCAGTTCCCCAGTTTACCCATAATTACAAATAGTGGTGGTTGTTCTCCCTGCTCATCATCTCCATCCCCACTGGACCCCACAAAAATTCTTCCGCACTTCGGGAACCTGAGTTTCATTGCTTCTGAACCTTTACTGTTTCCGTTCCTCAATTGGCCCACTATTCCTGATCTAGCTTCATTATTTTCTCAAAACCCCACATTAACTTATGTTTAATTTCTCGCAGGGTCTGTTTAAAACGACCCGAGAATGATAAATATCAAAGGACAGACCGGTCCCGTCATTGCGCTATTTTGGGTGGATTAACGGGTAGCCGGATTGCGCGGGTGGGACCTAGCCATAAGCAGTTTGCACGGATTATGGCCACTCTCTGCAGAAATCAAATCTCTGGATACCTCCTAGAAAGAGGATAGCGCCACGGCCAATAAATTCAAGTCAGCAGATATACAAAAATATTAGTATATGTATAAGCGCAATTATGAAAACGTGCCAATAAGCGCTTTATTATTCACAACGTCCAAATGTTCAGATATTGCACAACAAATCAACGACCTGCCAACGTTCTCTCCAAGTGCAAATTTTGTTCGGCTCTCATGATCGGAGCACAGACAGAACGCCACGTGTCCTCCCAGGTATCAAATTCGTCCTCGGCTAACTTCGTCCGAAGTAGGTGAAGATCCTAAAAAAAACGTAAGGGTCCACATCTTCTAACGATACCGAGTTTGCTGACGGAAATCCTGTAGTCAATGTCTGCAGTAGATGACTTAACTCGGCGGCTGTGTCGAAAATACGCCCGTTCTCCCGCTCAACAACTAAAAAAATTCTTCTAGAACGGAAAATAACGTTGTTACCGAGCTCCCGAATGCAGTGGTAGTTTTTTGCCAATACCGGAATACCAGCGCCGAGCATATCAACAACTTTCATCGGCAGATCGAGGCCTATAAAAAGTCATATGCATGAAAAGTTGCGTTACCGGAAGTGCTAGTGTGAAGACAAACACCCAAGTCAGAAGCCGCCAACAACCGCGGGTAATCTACCGCTTCAAGCCATGGCGTAATTATCCTCACATGGCTCAGTTGGAGACCTGAAAGCAAAATAAAACTGTCTCAACAACCAGAAACCAACGTGAGATCTTCTCCAGATAAAATTGTTTTTGTTCTCCACGCCCCGTAACAACACAAATAACATCAGGCGCATCCGGGATACTAAAACGAAAGCTGAATCACAAAATAAGGGAATACCTGGCCCTCGCGCGGTCATAGCGACAAAGCGCATCCAGTAAAATTCCAAAGTCTTCGTCGGGAGTCCAGCTGGTCGAAGAAATCAGCAGCAAGCAGCGATCATCGCGCAGATGGACAGCTCCTTCTGTGTCCTTATAGGTAAAAGCCGTATCTAAACAAAAATATTTGCATTAATTGATGTACGAACATTCCGTCGCAGCTTCGCGCGAATCGGTGCCTTTGAAACACTCGATGCCATCCTCATGTGCCAGGCGATAAAACAAAGCGTGATGATCTGACAACGTCCATTTCCTAGAAATAAGTTTAAAAACAAAGCTTTCAATAAACATACTGAAATTTAAAAGCGGGTGGGCGATCGTAAAACACGGAGGAGAGCACGTTCCAATTTTCCCGCATATCTGCCCTCATTGCCTTCGAAACACATATTGACCCGGTGCAGCGACGCCCAAAGAATCCTTCATACCGATAGACCATCTCCACAAAGCTAGAAATATTCAGTATTGTATAAAAACACAGAACGAACAATTTCCGAAGGTTCCATGCCGGTTTCTTTTCGGCCCTGGCAGCTCGCTTTTTCTCGCGCAAGGCCGCCTCACGTTCCTCGCGGGTTTGGCGCTTCTTGGCAACTTCCTGCTGTGCTTCGGTTGCTGCCGTCCGCGATTTTCTAGAAAGAACCGATTGACTGAGTACTCCGATCACAAAGCATACTTGGAAAAATCCATCTCAAGGTTCCATTTATGCTGAAGCATCTTGTAAGTGTAGTTATGCCAGTCAATGATCCAGTTTGCGCGCTTCAAATGGGAAATCTAAACAATCAGGAACTTGATTGATTAAAGAAGACTTACGATCCAACAAATAAACATAGTCGGCAGTCCAGGAGGATTTTGCAATAGGATCAAATGGACTAGGAAGGGTACCCTAACGACAATTAGAACTGCTAGCGTCTTACCGAAATAACATAGCCGTGAAGAGGAAGAAATTGGTCCATAGCAACTTGAAAACGAGGGCCACAGGATCCGGAACAAAACGCGGCAAGTCCGGTGGTGGTCTGACGGGCACGATCCTAAATCACATTTTAAAAGACTGGAAGTTTCAAACCTTATATTGGGATTCAGTGCGATTGCTGGATGTGGCGTCGTGTCATTGTATCCGAGAAGGAAAACACTAAACCAAATGTCTATCAGAATTAGAAAGTTACTTGTAATTAAGTTCGGTTGTAAGGGATAGCGCATGATTGCACATTCGTGGGCTGCGCCCTACATCGCCGAGGACTACAACCAGAGCGTTTGGTCGAACATCCCGTTCTTCGTCCCAGTCTTCCGTGGTCGACCGACTCATGCGGTTTTCACCTAAAAAATTAGATACAATGGCAGTCGCAGGGATTCAACCATCTTTCGCGATAGTTTTAGATTTCGGTAGGGCAACCATTTTCTGCCCGGGTATGATCAGAGGCCTACTGAAACTTTCCACAAATGCCGTTTACTAAAACAATATTTATCTTGCAAAAATAGAAAGTCTCAGATCGTATCACAGCGGAGCAAGATTCTAAACCCAGCAAAGAACGGGACAAAAAAAATCGAACAAATGGCAATTCTAAACTCAGCAAATTTTCAATTAGAGTGTAGGCTCGAATAGACGGTTATCCAGGAGACCATGAATGTAGCAAACGCCGCTCCAAATCCTTCCTTCGCAATTTCCCAGAAGCCGCCGAGGTAGTCTTCATCAAGCTAAAAAGTGAGAGTTAGTAAGAAGCCTCTCCACACTCCATATATGATATGTTAGCGTTTCAGCACCGCAAACCCGGCGTATGTTCCAAAAAAACCGACCTTCTGGTATTTTATGACGAACTGATGAGCCAATACCGTCGAAATCGCGACGTATCCGCCCAACGCGAAGATTCCATGCATCGGTACTACGCCGAACACGATCCCGATTAAAAGCGCAAGGACTTGTCTAAATAAAATTAGAACCATCTTCTTAAGAAATGTACCTTCCCCAATAGAGAACATCCAAAATTTCGTCCTTGTCACTCCAGTCGCTGCCACTTGTTAAAGCCTTGCTCAACTAAAAATCATGTTAGTGGCGGGCGTTAAGCAAACCGTCTGCGTCCATCCGCTCTGTGACTGTGACGTCGTGCTAGTCGGTCTCGACGACATTTCGCCTGAAAACTTGAATGTACAGCGGGAGGTGAAGATTTAAAGGACAGCGGACGTGAAGAAGATTTTGGAAGCGGAGGAGACCGGGTGTATTTTAGAAAAATTTTCGCAAATATCGATAAAATTTTTTCAATTCGGACGCCGTTACAGAAGAAACAAACGCTTTTTGGCGATCACCATTTCCATTACCGATGCCAAAAGCCGTAGAAAACCCAGTTCCCTAACGTCGCGTTTTGTCCATTCGTGCAGTGGAATGCCGCGTCGTGCTTCAGGACACGTTGGTAAATAAGGTAAATAAATAAATTAAAGTGAATACAGATTGACATAATGTGAATAAATACAAAAGGGGATGAGTTAACCAAAGCTGGGACGGCATTCTACGTCCAAACCGAGCGCTGTGAATTTGTCAATTTGGCGCTATTTGTCAATTTTGTGTATTTGAAAGATCTCAGAAATCGGGGAAGCGTTTGAAGATGGAAGTTCCATCGAGGGATTATACTAAAATCTAAATATCGAAAGCTGTTTTAAAAGGATACATATATCATGGGTTATTAGGCTCCTATGCCATCGTCCCGCCGAACCAATTAGTCTCTCACGCATGATCTCATCCAAATCAGGTTACTGACCCCGTCGCCACATTATCGGACCCACCTGCCCCTACTAGGGTCAGGCGCAATTGCCCCCCTGATGGCCATTCAGCATTATGTCACCGTTTGCATTTGGCAACTCCTTCTCGAAACTCTTACTAGCCGTGCGGGGTTTTTTGCGAACGCTTTCGGACTTGAATTGCGATTCCAACCGCAAAATACCTACAAAACACCTTCCGTTTTGTTAACTATGCCATGTAATTACATAGAGATGCATCGGATACAGTCCAGCAAGCGAAAGTTCCTCTCGCCATTCGCCCTTCGTCAGCCTTTCATTTCCTCCCCATTCAGCGCATATCTCCCGATCGCTGGCCTCCTCTATGCACTCCGCCTCCCCGCCAAATATTCATTTTCAGAACGAACACATTTGATTTCAGTATGCCCCGACATTTCCGGCCACTTTATTGTGGGAATCAACTTCCTAATGTCCTTTTGTTTTTTAGAGTCGTGTATTCCGTTTTAATTTAAAATTTTGGGCTAGAAAACCATTATTCAACCCGAGTTTTACCTATTAAAGGGAGGCCGACGGCATAGGCATTCGGTTACGCGCTGGAAAGAAAATGTCTCTGCGCCTCTCCCCAGCGCGCGCTCTCTGCCCTGTTGGCTACTTGCCAATTTGTTGATGGGGGGGATCGACACATGCCGTCGGCAGCCCTTTAACGGAAAATTACAAGAGGAATTACACGTTTCGCGGGAGTCCGGGAGTGTTCGAGTCAAAGATTGGGGAAATGGCTGAAACTTGTCACTGAGGGACCTATGGGAGTTTGGCGAAAAAAGGGAAGAAAAGAGCTGGCCTCGGACATGGCATCGATCCGGCCGTTCCCTTCACTCCGTCAGTCGCCCACTCTCTCGGTCCGATTTGTCTTTTTTCCGTAAAGGGCTTCGGATTAACCGTGGCGCTCTTTTCCCACGAAACCTGTTGCCGCCATCACCAAATTGACGTGCATCATCAACCTAATGCCAATAAATCCCGGGCTTTGTTTTGTAAGAATCGCGGAATCGCGACGTGTAAAAGCGTAGATTAACTGGTAGAGTTTGATACTTTCTAAGTATCTGGGGCCTAGGCGATGGACTTTCCAACCTTGAAATTCCCCCACAGTTCCCGATGGTCATTTTTCCTGTGAAAAGATCGATGGCAAACAGTTGTTGTTCTCCCAGTATCGCTTCTTCCTTCTTGCCTTTCCCACGAGGCCAGGGTGTGTTGGTCTATCTTTGAGAGTACGAACTCCTCGATCTGTTGCAAGGTGTACAACCTGAAAAAATCTCAAATGATTCCATCCGTTTGCAGAGATTAAGCCACTTCCGGCCATTTTCAAAATACGCTGCGTTCTCCTAATTTGTTTATCTATATTTATATTTCTAGATTTATTTGAAATTATTTCAAAGCCCGTATTTCAGGTGAATGCTGGATTTATCAAGCTGCGCCGTTTGCCGCCTCACGACAACGGCAAGTGGAGGCCCACTGCTGGTGTGTACGTCTTGCATCTCGGCCGTCTACTGCTCACCGGATCATCAGGTGACAGTTTGAGTTTTTGGAAAGTTTGTGGTGGTTTTGAAGCTATAATATTTGCAAGGATTAGGAGCGGTACTGGAGTGTTAGCGGGGGGCCGGCGGAAACGAATTTTTCACAATAATCCTGTACGGACCTATAACAAAATATATACCATTTTTATAGGAATTTCCACTGTTTTTAGCTGTGAAAAGCTCTGAAAAACCTATAAATTTTGACCTTTTGGATCTCAAAGTTATGAAAAATGACCACATAGCGATCAAAATTTTCGGATTTTCAAGATATTTTTTTAACGTTCTACCGATCAAAAATATTAAAACATAAAAATAAACTATTTACTATTAACAGGTAGGAAAAAACAAACAGGAAAAACAAAAATTAGTTTCCCCCTGCTAAAATCCCCCACCTCCGCTATCGGCCCAGTACCTTCGTAGCGACGAGCTACAACTTTCTTTCCCAGTCATGACGCTAAAAATAGAAATTCCGTTTCTTGAAGCGCAAAATTATAAAAATAGTGACAACGTTGCAAGGCCCCCTGCACCGCGACCAGCCAGTTGTCCAAAGGCCCTATTTGTCAAGGTGCTCCCCGTCCATTTAGAGAGGGCCCAGCCCTTTTTGTCCCACAAGCCAAAGATCGGCTGTCCCCTTCGGAATGACGCGACGCTTAGTGGCGCTGTAGTGGCTCTATTTTTGCAGGAGACACGCTGCAAAAGCTTCCCTTTCCCCCCACGAATCAACCACTTCACCCCCCACCCGCATTCTTGTCTTCTTCTCCTCGTCCACCTCCCCCGCCTCCTCCAACCCCAAACAGCGCCCTTAAAAAAATGCGCGTTTGTGTGTTTGTATATTTTTCGTGGACAAGCTGATGGACAGGGAGCTAATCGCTGATTTTCCGTCAGTTCTAGCTACCCGGAAGTAATTGGTTTAGGTCTTTTTTGAAGCGGTTTTGTCGGATCGGATACATCTAACACACTATAAAACGCTAAAAGATATTGGACTGTTAGCAGGGGGAAACCAAATTGTTTTTTTTTGCGAATTTTATAGGTTTTTATGAGTGTGCATGTCTAAAAATGTGTAAAATCCTATAAAAATGGTCTAGATTTTGTTATAGAACCGT
Organism: Mesorhabditis sp. LJ9110; assembly: GCA_038088335.1. Classification (NCBI taxonomy): domain Eukaryota; kingdom Metazoa; phylum Nematoda; class Chromadorea; order Rhabditida; family Rhabditidae; genus Mesorhabditis; species Mesorhabditis sp. LJ9110. The sequence goes on from JBBGBA010000283.1 coordinate 67,131, forward strand.
ACAGGATTACTGGGAAAAGTTAGTATCCCCTCCCCCTGCTAACAGTTCAGTACCAAATCTATTTCCGGATATGGATTAGAGGTTGGACACCCCGGCTAAAGCTTTAGTACCAAAACTTTTAGTCGAAAAGGTTCTTGAAAGGCAATCCCAGGGAGCCAATGGTTTCTGGCAGACTCGCACTCCACCGCCGCTCCTCCCCTTCCATGTTTTGAACGTTTTTGCAAAAGTCACGACAAGCGGGCGGCAGCGCCATGGGGTTGTGCCAGAGATCCGTGAGTCTGGGTGTCGGAGTCTCGCCATCGACGGGAACGTGTCTCTCCATTTTCTGCCCGCCTGTGCTCTCCACGTTTTATTGGGGGCTGTCTCATTCTCCTCCCATGTCGGTCTCGCATCTCTGCCCCTCTCTACCCGCACGTAGGCCCATGCTTCGGCACGTACTCCCCTCCTCCTCTTCACCAACCGATGGCCTTGGCTGCCCGAAAAGGAGAGCCACATACACACATATGCGATCCATAATTCCTCCACTTTTCCGTCGCTCTTTTCCATAGCTGTCTGCAAATTTTCCCACGTTATAAAAATTGGCACCGGCCGCCTGATGGGGCGTGAGCTGCGTGAGCAATATTTTTTCTTTTCTAACGGTTTATTGAAGGGAGCGGCATATTTGCGTCCGTCCGAAAGGTGGTTTTGCTGAATAACACTGTAGTTTGCTGCCAAATTCCTCGATCTATTTTGGACTACATGACTAGACGTGGTGTTGTGTTTACTGGAATTTTGCTGTTTTTGGCCGCCAACTTGTGCGCAGCGCCCATAGCTTTTGCAAAATTTTCAATTAAAAGAACGCAACTAGCCGTAATTCCGTTATTTGGACGGCTTAGTATTGTTTCGTACAAATTTTGTAAACAAAAAAACGGCGTAAATTCGATTGAAAACTATTTTAGTCGAAGATTTCTATTGGCTGTTTTTTTGCAGAAAAAATTCCGTCAGTTTTTCTTTTCTAGTTTTTAAAGGTTTTTTCTATACTCAAGTCGTTTAGCACAATATTTTGGCCTTTCTAGCTTGTTTTTCGTGGAAAAACGGTAAATTAGGTCAGCGCATCTTTTTTTAGCGATAGTAGCTCTGCGTATTCGATTGATTTTATTTCCTGGTTAATTTAACACTGTAAAATAATATCTTAAAAAATACCACATAATTAGATGGTTCTTTTTTTGAGCCTAAGGCTTCCGCTCGCCGCCTTTACCCTAGGGTAAATCTCCCCGTGCCTTCACATTCGCGCTATAATCACCGGTTACCGGCGCCCCTTTGCCTCTCTATGGTACACCCTTCACGACCATCCATTATGCGCGTTTTTCAGTACAGGATCTGTGTTTTGGTACCCTGCCATATGGCATCTCACCACGATTCCTCTTCGTCTCGGACCACCCGCGGTGCCCGGAAAAATGTGCAGCCCAAATTTCTTTCCCACCCCTGGTTTCGCGTTCTCTTAGAGGATAGCAGCGAGATTAGATTCCCCCGTCTCGGTTTTGCTATCTTATTTTGGCAAGTAAAGTCGTAGAAACAACGGGTTCTTTCGCATTTCCGGGTATCGGGGGACCCAATTTTTTTAATAAATCTAACTAAATTTATGCTGGAAAAACTGTCTAAAAACTTTAAAACAATGTTGAAAAAGTCGAAATTTTGGTCAAAGATCTATATTTTTCATGTTTTTTAATCAAAATTTGTAAGGTTTTCAAGCTTAGGAATAAAAAAAACTGTTTAGAAACACAGCTACTATTTAGATTTGAAAAATGAGAAAATGAGATCCTACGAAAAAGTTGGTCCCCAAATTACGGTGGTTTTCCTAAATATTGCCCCCCTTCACCTCCGTTCCTTACCTGAGAATGTTGAAAAATTTTTCGTGAAAGAAGAGAACTTCGGCCCACTGCGTCCAGCGGGGGAACCCGGGGAGCTGCACGTAAACAAAGTCCATTTGGCCCCCCGGCCTGCGAGTCTGCCTCAGAGAGATAAGGAACAGTCGATTTGACGCCCCCAAAACAATAATCGTTACGACCAATCGTCCAACCCAAAACCCCCCAACTTTTTGCCTGTCCTCTCTTTTTTTACAGCTGGAATCCTATCGATTACCAATACCCTACCGCTTTATATCTTCCAAACATTCCCGCCAATCCACGTGTCACTTCCAGGCTGGCGCTATTGTCCCCAAAACGTATAGTAGTTACATTTTACATTTTTCTACCGGATGCCGATAAGCCGGTCACGTAGTCTTTTCGGAATCCGCCCAAGATCCCCCTGCCCTCTTGGCCTATTACGTGCGTCACGTGGAGACGGCGGCGGCTCCGGGCCAGAAAACGTGCAAGGGAGGCTGACATTGGAGGTTACACACCACTTCCAAAAAAGCGCTTTTTAATGCTATTGAGCATGAGGGTCTTTCGGCACCCTCCATTTCAATCACCCTAGTATATACAACGGTAAAAATTGCAGAAGGCAGGATTTTTTGTCAAAAGGGCTTCGGGGTCTGGCGTAGTGATCAAGGCCGCTAATTCGAGCGCTGGGGCTCCCACGTGGATGTCTAAATTACGCCAAAACGTCATAATTCGGTTCTTTCGCATTATCGGGGGGGGGGGCGACTTTTTTTTTAGAATCCCATTTTTAATATAAATAGTGAAAGTGTTTAAACGGTTGTTGCTATTCCTAAATTTGAAAACTACGGAAATTAATAACAAAAATATCGGTTTTCGACCAACAATGGGCGATTTTTTACCAAATGTTGACTTTTCCCAAAAAAAAAAATGTAAAGTTCTTAGATAGTTTTTCTAGTTGAAATATAGTTATATTTTACTAAAAACATTTTTAAAGCTTCCTATTAGGTACTAGAGTTCTAGACTTATAGAAAAAAGTTCGGTTCCGCCCCCCGCTAATGCCAAAGAACCCATAATTCTGCTCAAGATCTATATACCTAATTCCCAAATGTATTCTTATATCAGGCCGCTACCTCGTGCAATCTCCAACAATTTCCCAATTTCGCAGAGTGCTAGCCGCCAAAGATGGCAGCTTACTTTTCGGTGGAACAGTGGCGTACAACACGAGAGGCCCTTTGCAGGCGGCTGCAAAAGAAAAAGACTAGCGCGGATTTCCACAACGGCGGATGTGGCACAGGTCGCGCAATAGCAAGCAACCGTTCAAAACCGAATTCCATGTCGTAATTCAGGGTTTTCTTTTCGTAAAACTCAAAGGAATGTTTACAAAAGAAATATTTATCGAAACAGAACAACTTCTTCCGATGTTTTTCTTTCCTGCGCCAAAGCATTTCGTGCCTTTTTACTTTCGAGTCGATAATTTTCAGAAGCTTCTCTGGGGTTTGGACTTGGCATTTTTTGCGAGCTTTTCGTGCTTCTCTTCAGTCGGAAATTCTTTTATCTGATTTGACAGATATTCGTTTAGAGCCTGGACCTTGTCGGTGTTGCCTGAGGAGCATTAAAAGGCATTGAGTATTGCCTAAGCCTAAGCATTAATAAGCTTTGGGTGAGAACGATTTACACTTTATACTTCGTTGACTGGGATCAAAAGTGCTCAACAGCTTTTTGTCGTATAGAAACCAGCGTCACATTCCGAACGCATAGTCGAGGGCTAGATGGCTCGACGACTCAGCATGCTTCTTCCTCTCATGCTCACGGAGGCTTTTCAGAGTGGAGTATTGATTCATATTGCAGGCAAATCCATCCACCTCACTTGTATCTTCTACGTCTCCGGCAAAGATAATCCATCGTGCTGGTAAGGATGCCTGCGCAAAGTGGTATGATCAGGGTGTATAGTCACAAGCAAGTGATGGACAAGCTGCTTACGAGGCATTTAAAGTGAGCATTAGGTATTTTCAAACGTGCTCCAAACAATTAATCTACAGAACGGCTAATCAGGTATGAAGAAGAAAGCCGCGGAGGTGAATCCCGTTGAAAATGGATGAAAAAGTTGTTATTGTTCGTTTCTACCAAATATTTATAGTTTTTGTTGTTCTGTTTCGATAAATATTTCTTTTGTAAACATTCCTTTGAGTTTTACGAAAAGAAAACCCTGAATTACGACATGGAATTCGGTTTTGAACGGTTGCTTGCTATTGCGCGACCTGTGCCACATCCGCCGTTGTGGAAATCCGCGCTAGTAGAAAAAGTCAACTCGTGACCAAGGGGGGAAGGGGAAAGGGGGGCAACCACCCAAATAGGGCCAAATTAGCCCGCGAGTCCCAGTACGGCCTTCTTTACCCCTCATTTCTCGGCGGCAACGAATCGAGAGCCTTGTTTTTTTCCCAGCGCGTAGCCAAAAATTCACTCTATTTTCGCGGGTCCCATATAGCACCTGGGTTCTTTCGCATCATCGGGCGGGGGAGGGGGTGTACCGAACTTTTTGTATGTGTCTAGATAACTTCATAGAAATTGTTTTCATAGTGTTTTTACTAATATATAGCTATATTTCAACTAGAAAACCTAACTAAAAGCTTTCAAAATGCCGAAAATTTGGTCAAAAATCGGCCGTTTTCGGTTGAAAACCCGATCTTTTTGAATACACTTTTGTGAAGTTTTCACGTTTAGGAATAGCAAAAAAAAACATTTATAAACACTTCCACTAGCTATCTTTCAAAAATCAGATTCCAAGGAAAGAGTTGGTTCCCACCGCCGCCCCCGATAATGCGAAAGAACCATAACCACTTTCTCAAAATCCAGTTCTCTGTTTTCCGCAGGGTTTTAGGACTAAACCACCACACTTCCGTTGTAACATTCACTTTATTATTGGCTCGGCGTATTTCTCGGATTAATGTTTTCTCCGAATTTCGCCGTCGCCTAATCTTCAGACAAATCTATTCACCCGATCCGAGCCCCAGAATTGCCTAGAAATGTTTTTTTTCCTGTGGCTTCGTGATCGTGGGCCCTGATTGTACTGGCCAGTATCAACATCCCTTTTTTTCAGCTCGCTGACTGGGCTCGACACAAGGCCGAGTGTGCCATTTTTACCGAAAAGCGAAAAAACGGCCGATATTCGCCCGATTTTCTTGGCAGGTATGTGTTTTTTTATTGCCAAACATTTCTATGAATTTAGCTGCTCTAGCGGCCACTTCTCGGTGGTGAGCGGGCTTGACCGGTTCGACCTACGCAGCGCTACGGTACGTGTTCTTTTGGGAATTGCATTTTCTTTTTTTTTGCAGAGCTCCGAGATGGACCGCACCTCCAACCATGGCCACAGTCACCCAGACTTCAATGCCCGTAAGGATTTTTCATATTTTTATTGGTTCTTTTGCATTATCGGGAGGACCGAATTTCGTTATAAGTGGGGATTGTCTGGTAATTAAATAGGAATTTTTAACAGTGTTCTTAGTAATATCTAGCTTATCTCAGCTAGAAAAACTAACAAAAAACTTTAAAAATGTTTAAAAAGTCGAATTTCGGTAAAAACGGTGATTTCTGGTATTTTTTTTTGAGATTTCTGTAATAAAAATTTATAAAGTTTTCACGTTTAGGGATAGTAAAAACCATTTAAGAACACTTCCGCTTTTCGTATTTCACAAATTAGATAAAAAAGTTGCTCTCCCCGATAATGCGATAGAACTTTTTATTATTTATGATATTTTAGCGCCACAAGTCTCAATCCGTCAAATGGCCGAGCAACAATCCGCCATGCAGCAATGCATTGATTCCAGCGTGGTAAGTACGACCATCTTTCGCACTCTCGGAAATTTTTCACCTGCCAGCCTCGGGGCCGAATTATTTTGTTACTGTGCTTTTGGGGCGGGGCTGGGGTTCCGGATACAAGAAAGCGCTGCCAACAGCTAGTATAGGTTATACCCGTGGGAGCTTATCAAATTGTTTCTGCCAAAGGCGGAACTATTATTCCAAAGCCGCCTCCATTCTCTCTGCTCCCTCCACTCGGCCCTGCATTCCGCTCGCTTCTTCCCAATTTCCACGTCTCCGGGCCGATCGCTTTGGGGAAAGGCACGTAGGTGGTGGAAATCCGCCATTTCGTGCGTTAGTCCTGAAAATAGAAAACATACTCCGCTCCCTAGACACTGTAAAATTTGTGAAATTGTTTGGGTTCTTTCGCATTATCGGGGGGTTAGCTTTTTTGTCTAGAGAAATGTTAGTAAGTCGGGAAGTTAGCGTTAAGTGTTTTAATAGCGTTTTCAGTAATATATAACATATTTCAACTAGAAAAACTATTTAAACCTTTAAAAATGTTAAAAAGAATCGAAATTTTGATAAAAACCCGGCTTTTTGGTCGAAAAATCGATATTTTTCAACGCAAGTTGGTAAAGGTTTCAAGTTTAGGAATCGTAAAAATCATTTTAAAGCACTTTCACTATTTATATTCCGTATGTCGCCCCGGATAATGCAAAAAACCATTGATTAGTTTGTACATTTTCACTACATTCTACCACGGCGCACTTACCCCGATTAAACATTCCATTTCAGTTCAACCAACTACTCAGCGGAATGGCTACAGCCTCTTCACAGCAATTACCAGCCGGCATTCCAGCCCCGCAACCCCTGAAGCTGGACGCGCTGAATGGCGGATTATTGCCATTGCTGCACGGCATCCAGCAACCATCCCCTCAGCAAGCCATCAATGGTCAAACTCTCAACTCGGCACAGCTAATCGCAGCCCTACAACATATTCAGGTACCAGAAATATACCGTTATACCGGACATAAACTTTAAAAGTATTGTATGTAGGTTAAAAGCAAAATTTTAAAACGTAATATTTTTCAGAAGACCCAACAACCAGCAATCCCGCAGCAACATCCGGCTCCTCCATTGATCGGATCAACGATTCCAGTCGCGCTGCAGCAGGCGCTCCAACTTCAACAAATACAACAACAGCAACTGCAGCAAAACCAGCTTCTGGCGGAAATTGAGCGACAGGTTCGGTAATATAGTCTTTTTAGTTCAGTGGTTCCAAAAAGTTCAGTAAAATTAAAGTAAAAAAGTTAGTAGGCATTGAACGCCCTTTTTTTAATCATTTTAATAAACCAAATTTCAGAAATTGCTTCAACAAACACAGCGGGTAGATGAGCAGCGCCGCATCCAGGTGGGACCTTATCCTAATCTTTTCGTTTTTGGCTGACAAAAATATTGTCCACTTTCACACGTACGGTGAAGAAATCCGGAATCAATCAATCAATACCGGAAATGTTTTAGGCTGACAACGACCTGGCGTTGCAACAACTCTATGCTCGACAGCGGAAAGCTAGTGTAGGTTTTGCAATAATTTTCAAACTAGCGGGCTTGTCGCTAGGTGACATCATGACAATCCCTTTTTTAGACATCAAGCGATGGATCGAGGATTTCGATCCCCCACCACAATTCCCTCATCTCTTCACCACCAATAAGTACGTTTAAATTTAAATTAATTTTCACCCAGAACTGAAAAGCCGCTTCGCGGTATTGGTAGCGGACTGGACGCTAGGGGGTATTGGGTGCTATTTCGCTCTTATGATGCAAAACTGTAGACCCTTTTTGTGTTTTGGATGAGGGCTAAGTGATAGAGATTGTAGGGATGGAGAGAAAGGTCCAAGGAGAGGGCGGGGTGTGGGGAAAGGGGGGTACGTGCACGGTTCTAGATTCCATGACCCCACATTCGACAGGCTATTCGCCAAAACATACGCGGGGCCAATCGAATCGCGAGCGTGAGGTGACGAGGAACTTTTAGCAAAAGCCAGAATTCAAAATCAAACCCCGGGAAGATTATCTTGATTGATCAGGAATGTTGCGCTCTCAATTTCAGAGATCAGCCGGGGCGCGCAGGAGCATTGTCAAGGGGGTGGTGGCTGTTGGGTGTTCTATTTCGCTGTCTCTCCTCCTCTCCATCTCGCTCTTTCTCTCTTTTTCTCTAACTCGCGCTCGGAGCCCGCCTGTTGCTGCAAAGGAATCTATTGGGGGCGCGACTGCACGTAGACCCCCAGTCAGCCAGCCCTCGTCCCCCCCCTGCCCAACCCGACCAGCCGCACACATACTCTCTGATAAGCTTCTCACGCATCATCCCCTCTGCTTCCCCCCGATAATTTCATTTCTTACTATATTTCCAATTCAGTCAATTTAGCTCATAAATACCTAGCCATTATACATTAAGATCGTTAAATACCGTTCAATACTCGCCTGTAGATACCTGGAAACTTTTCCGTAGGGTAAACACACAGCACAGGTCAACCTTTCGCCAGCGTTTTCCATACGTGACAATCCGTGCATACCCCTTGCCCATCCCATCCCTCCTCGGCGGTCTCACATGTTTTCTTCAAAATTTAGTGCCCCCATAACAGCGGTTATGCCCCCTAGCGTTGCAGGGGTTTCGGCGAGCAATGCCTTTCGTTTAGCCACATAAAACCTTGAGCGTAACCGCTAAGAATTTCGGGGTCCTTTCGCATCAGCGTGGGGAGCCAACTTTTTCCTTACTATTAGGATATAATTTTTAAATATCGATATTGATTGTTGATTGCTTCTAATTGGTTTTTAATATGCCTAAACGTGAAAGCTTTACAAAATTCTTTTAAAAAGGTAAAAAATATCGATTTCACGACCGAAATGGCCGATTTTTGACCAAAATGTCGATTTTTTAAAGTTTTTCTGATGGATAAATTTATTTTTTGCTAAAAACACTATTAAACACTTGCTAGAAAGTTACTAGACATTTCTGGGCTTATAAAAAAGTTCGCCCCGCCCCGGAAATACGAAAGAACTAATTGAGGTTTGATTGAATCGCTTTTTGCCCTTTTATAGGTACCGAAGTTTGTCGAATCTGATTATGAAATGAGAAATTGTCCAGATTTATTGAAATTATCAACTTGAAATTGTTCCTAGTTTTCAGTTATATTTTTTTTTAGATTCTCCCCTTCGTGCACCTCCACTTCAACCATCTGGCCAGCAGTTTGACGCGCTTCGTCTGGCCCACACCCTGATACAGCAGCAACAACAATTTTCCGCGCAGCCTTCCTCCTCGAACACTCTCAGTAAGCTATTTTTTTAATTTATTGGCTCAGCTTCCCTTATCCACCCAAGTCATTCTCACTTTTCAGCCAACCAAGGCTTCCTCCCACCTGGAGCACCGGCCGCAAGTTCTTCGGCTTCACAGCCGAGCCGTCGTTTGCCGGACGCCGACGACGACGAAGTTGTGGTTGTCGACGGGCCGTCGTCAAATCCGCCCACCCAATCCGGTTCCAATTCTGCACGCAACAACCGTAAGCGGCCGCAAGCAGAGCCCGAGCGGCCGAAGATTGATCATTCCCGGAACATCCTCTATAAGGTAATAATACTTCAAAAGCTTAACAAACATTTCTAGACGACAATGCAAGAGCATCAGAAGCATTTGGTGAACAAGGGGCTTGTGCTGAATACGCATCAATCTATGGTGATGCGGCTTCGTTATATTGCTGAGCACGTCATCCGGGCTCTCAATGAGTTTGGCTGGGCCGTCGTTGACAACTTTCTCGGGTCGGAGCAGTGTAAATTCAGCTACAAGTAAGTTCCCGATCTGAAAGTGAGTCTTAAAGTTCCCAAGTACATATCAGTCGCCTAAATACCGATTTTCAGGGAGATTGAACGCTTATACGAAAGAGGCCTTTTCACAGCTGGTCAAGTGGCTGATGGCAAGAGCCGTGATGGTGATCACATTAGAGACATCCGATCAGATTATGTAAGTTTTTAATCTCGGGCTATTGGTCTCGAATAATCTTCAGACTACTCACGCTGCTATTTCAGATATATTGGTTCGACGGCTCCGATAAGCGGGCAGAAGACGCAGCGACGGTGCGTCTCCTCGTGTCGATGATCGACAGTGTCATCCTACATTTTAACAAACGAATTCCTCCATATTCTATCGCTGGCCGTAGTCGAGTAAGTTTCTTACGTACTTTACCAACCTCGGCATTAGGCAATGATCGCCATCTACCCGGGCAACGGTACCCGCTATGTAAAACATGTAGACAATCCGGCTAAGGATGGACGATGCATCACTACAATTTATTATTGCAACGAGGGATGGGATGTGCAAAAGGTTTGCATTAAAGTGAACGTAAAAGGATAATATTTATAAATTTCAGGATGGCGGAGCGCTGCGACTATATCCGGAGACGTCAGAAGTCCCGATGGATGTCGACCCGAAGGCTGATCGGCTTGTTTTCTTCTGGTCTGATCGGCGAAATCCACACGAAGTCATGCCTGTTTACAGGCACCGGTAAGTCAGATCAATTAGACCAAAAGAATTTATAGAATCAGAATTTAAAAGCGCTATTTCAGCTTCGCGATCACCATCTGGTACATGGACAAAGAGGAGCGCCAAGAAGCTCTCGAAAGAATGCAGCACCCAATCGGAGACAACGAACGCACCCGGGCAGAAACCAGCGAAGGAGCAGAAGTCGAAAAGAAGCGACCCTCACCGCCCGATCACTATAATGATCCGGTACCTGCTGATTGTCGCACTGCCCAGGGAGCAGCCATCCAGCCATCACCCCTCAGGCCATCCAGAATTGATGGTAGGTTCTGTGAAAATCATACTTGTACAAATGCAAATATCGTTCCGAATCTAATTAAAAAACTTTCCAGATGTAGCAGCCGACAGCGGAATGGAAGATAACGCTTCGGTAGTTTCTGGTTCCGCCATTCCAACACGACTGATGGCAAGGCCTAATCGTGTCAATTCACTCGCCGGAAGCGGTAAGCTTTCACCCCCAAACGCTTTCATCATTTTCTACAGTGGCTCACGACCGTATCGTCGAAGAGCGCTCATCCGTAACGTCCGAAGAGGGTAACGATGTCCCGATGAATCACGACATAAACCCTGAATACGTCATCTAATTTCATCCCCCTCCCCCCCCCTCGATGCTATTGTGCACACCCACGGTCTAGTCATACTTCTTTTCGCGTAAGCCACCTCCCCCCATATGTTATTAACACAACCGATTCGGATAATATCGACTATTTGTGTTTTTTCGGGTCATATGTCTTCTCTCGCCGTTGCTTCTCGCATATTTATTCCACGTGGTTAATAGAATTTAAGGAAACCTAGTGGTGAACGATGATTTCGTGGAATTTGTGTCGATTTATGTACATAAAGCTTCAAAGAAAAGTGAAAAGTTACCGTACTAAAACCCCGCACGAAAAATGAATGAAAAAGGAAACAGCAAAACACCGCTACACTAGGTGGCTATCCGCTCAAAAATTTGGAAGCTTACAACTCGTGATAAACTATTGGAAATCGGCTCGTCAAGGAGAATACAGGGTGTCCCAAAAAAAAAGACACCGGCTGCATTTCTCTATTTTGGGTCCGATCAACTTGAAATTTTGCACAAAGGTAGCGAAGTCAATTTCCCATGAACACAGAAAGTTTCAGCCCCATCGGTCAGCGGATTTTAAAGTTAAGACGAAAATACTTTTTATTTTTTAATTTAATATGGGGATCCATGCAATTTGCATCAGAAATGTGCGTAATTTTGTCATTTACGAGCTGATTTTGCATAATTTTTGCCGAAAAGGGCCATTTGCAGTTTTGCGCTTCGTAAGAACGATTGCGCATGACAAACAAAATACGGTGAAAACAGCAGCTTTTTGAGCACTCAAACACATTTTATTGAAGTTTTGGTCAGTTGGGCCTGCCTTGGACTCGACGCAGCGTTCGACCAGCTCCAAATTAATGCCTAAATCCAAATCGAGGCTTTAAATCTATGCGTAAGCCGAGAAATAAATTAAAACAACCAGTCAACGCATGTTACAATACTGGTTACTTATATCTGACGGTTTTGTGGATCATTTTTACTTCCCATGCGCAATCGTTCTTACGAAGCGCAAAACTGCAAATGGCCTTTTTCGGCAAAAATTATGCAAAATCAGCTCGTAAATGACAAAATTACGCACATTTCTGATGCAAATTGCAGGGATCCCCATATTAAATAAAAAAATAAAAAGTATTTTCGTTATAACTTTAAAATCCGCTGACCGATGGGGCTGAAGCTTTCTGTGTTCATGGGAAATTGACTTCGCTACCTATGTGCAAAATTTCAAGTTGATCGGACCCAAAATAGAGAAATGCGGCCGGTGTCTTTTTTTTTGGGACACCCTGTAGAAGAAAGATCAATGATTAGACTGAAAGAGCATCGATAGCCTAGATATAAAAAGGGTTGTTATTTTTCGGCGGTGAGGGTTGAGTTGAGCAAATCCGACCTTTCGCTAAATTTTACTCTTTACTCTAGAAAAGGCAAAAATTTTTGAAAAATTTGTGTTTTTTTACTTTTTACTTTACTCTTACAAGAAAGGATTTTTTTGTGTAAAAATTGTTATTCTTTTCATAGTCCTATTTAGTTTACGTCGAATTTCTAGACCGCTTTTTTGGTGCGGCGTTGCTGTTGTTATTACTTGTTTTTCATAGTCAATCCTTTTTTGAATGCTTTTCTTTTGCCTTCCATAACCTGTCTTTAGAGATTGCGACCATGCCGCCCGGCCTCGAGCTCGAGACGGCCAGCCCGAGGAAGGCATTCAAGCCGTTGCAGGACGAAAACAACAAGAACGCTACCAAGTAACCGTTTTTAAAACTTTTCCCAAGTCGCTTTTAGGCCTGCCGTTCGGGCTGCTGTTTTCCCCAGCATACAAAACATGGCCAACCGCTCTACGGCGAATGCTTCGACCACCAATGGCCCGGATTGCAGCAGCAAGGTAAAGCCGGCTCTGTTTTTGCTTTTAAATTGATATTCGGAGGTTTTCATTTCTAGTGGTCGTGGTTGACCTAGATGTGCATATAACTCTTGTGTTTTATATAGTTTTTGGCGCCTTTTACTATAATTATAGTCGAAAAACGTTTTAAAAAGTTGGAAAAGTATTTGAAAACGCAGGACATTTCGTCAGTTTGGATCGGAAAAATAATTTTTCGCCTAAAATTAAAATTTGTAACGTTTTTATGCTCAGGAGTA
>JBBGBA010000285.1:0-143605 GCA_038088335.1 Mesorhabditis sp. LJ9110
AAAAATGGGCTATTGTCCTCATTTTAACTTTTATCGGGTTAAATCGGGGTTTTTTTCTTCAGTCGTTCAGAATGGAAGTCTAGGTCTTGAAATCAGGAAGGTTGTGGATTGTGCCTTTCAAGCTCTTTTAAAATTTCCGGATCACTTCCGCTTCCTCGAAGCCATGACCGCCCTGCTAAATCGGTATTTCGCTCTTTGCTCCTCGGCTTCATCGAAACACCAAAACGATTGGCTACAGTTTTGCGACGTCCCGTGGATTTTTTTTGGGGACCAGACATCCATCAGAACAAGCTTCGCGGATCCGGTGCATGCACTATTTGAGCAGCTTCCCGGCGGGACAAGGCTTGGCTTTTGGCTCAACTTGAAGCTAAACAGGTTGGAGTCGTGTTTTTGGGTGGAGACAATGAATCGACTTTCTTTCTCTCTCTCTCTCTCTCTCTCTCTCTCTCTCTCTCTCTATCTTTTTCTTTCTCTCGACAAAACCTGAGCCTGATCACCAACACCATCATCACCATGGGGCTACGCAAATTTGCGCGAAATTCGAAGGAATTTTTGGTATAAAAGGATGCAAGGATTCTGAATCCTCACTATTTTGAGGCTTGTGTTTGCCGCTTAGAAGATGCTGAAGCTTGTGGCTGCTCTGGCTTGTGGTAAGTTAATTCTGGCTGCGGTCGTTGAGCCAAATTGTAGCCCTCCTCGCCGTTGACGCATGCTCGGACAGCTATTCGGAGCAAGTTTCCAGTTAATCAGCTGCTAAACTGCCCACTCCAGAGATACCTAAGGATTTATAAATCTTCGTTTTCAGGTGCTCCAACTGGGCGGCCAATGGCTTCTGCACCAACAGCTTCTACACATACGCCGAGCGCTTGTCGTACTGCGCATACTCTTGTAAGCTTAAAAATCCCAAAAATTTGGGTTTAAAGGCCTCGGCAAGCTTTGGAATCTATAGAAGAACCTGCGTGGTCGGTTTTTACATACGCGCATTAATAGAGTCACTTAAGCCAAAAATTCCAGGCAGCCTCTGCTCGGCGACGACGTCTTCGAGCTGTACGGACAACTCGAACTGCGCCGCCTGGGTAGCCAACGGATTCTGCACCAACAGCGCCTACACCACTGCTCAGGTTTGCTGAAACCTCATTCATGGCAACTTCCGGTTTTTAGAAAGAAGCCTACTGCCCAAACAGCTGCAGCCTGTGCGGAGCCACGACGGGTAGGATTTGCGGTTCTTTGGCATTATCGGGGGGGGGGGTATTTATGTGGAAAACAAAACACAAAAACGTAAGAACGTTGCAAATTTCGATTCAAAAAGATTCAAAAATCTCGATTTTTTTAATTTTTTTGTCATAAAAACGACCATTTTCTACTCAAATTGAGACGAGCGGGCCAGCTAGCAGAGATCCTTTACGAATCCAATAAAATTTGGATAATTTTTTCAGCCGCCTCCACTGCCTCCACCGCCAGCTCGAGCTCCACCGGCAGCACGGCTAGCACGGCCTCCTCCTCGAGCACGGCCTCCAGCAGCAGCACAGCCTCCACGACCGCAGCCTAAATATATTCAAGATCGAGATATTTTCTTGGCTTATGCGGCTTGCCTACAAAAATTTCTGAATAAAGGCTTGGTTTCTTTCTTTAACTTTCTAAAGTCTAAAACGTGCAAAAAATGCAATTAAAAAGGGAGAGAGAGCGAGAGAGAGAGAGAGACAGAAGAGAGAGAGAGAGAGAGAGAGAGAGAGAGGACAAGTGCGAGAATTGAAGCTGTAAAAAATATGTCCGGATAAATCCTATCATAAATTCAGACCAAGAACATCTTATTAAACACTATTTTTAGAAACACTACATGACAACGAAAAGATTATTTTTTTAAATCGATGATGCAAATCTCTTCCCCCACGGTATAAAAACCTCATTGCCCTGACCAAAAGCCTATTTTTTGACGGGCTATAATGCGCTTCCTCTTCTTGCTTCCTACCGTACTCATTCCCACCGTCTACTCCGGCGTGTTCATGTGCGGAGTGTGTCAGGCGTATGTTCGGGTAAGCAAGTGAGAGAGATAGAGAGAGAGAGAGTGAGAGAGAGAAAAGTCTTTCCTTTTTTCAGCAATGCTCCCACCTTCCCAGAACCTCCTGGATAGACGAAATCACGAACGTTTGCCAACATTCTGAGGAGCATTGGACAGAGTGCAAAAGGACGTTGACCAGAGTAAGTCCAAACCCGCTGATTTTTTAAATTGTTAAAGTCTTACACTCTTTTTAAATGTTGCAAAAGTAGCTCAGAATAAAAAGCCAAGTCAAGAAGAGAAGAAAAAGATATTTTTCTCTATTTAGAAATTCGCTGAGCTGCGCCCGCTGATGGAGCAAGGTTGGCCAGCCGAACAAGCATGCGATCGAGTCCATCTGTGTCCTTGAGTCGTTGGACCTTATGCATAAAATTGTGGTTTATAAAAAAAATGACAAAAGTTTAAACAACGTCCAGCGCCTGGAATTTCTTTGCGTGGGTTGTTTTCGCCGCTAATCTAGGGGGTACGGTCATTACTTCTAAAATCATTACTTCTAAAATCATTACTTCTAAAAGTCATTACTTTAAAAACGTTACTTCTAAAATTTGGTATGCCGGATTACCACTTTTTCGGCATATTTATGCCCAAAAATACGCTTAGAATTTTAGAAGTAACGACTTTTAGAAGTAATGATTTTAGAAGTAATGATTTTAGAAGTAATGATTTTAGAAGTAATGATGGGTAGCCCTAATCTAGCGCAATATTCGACTCCCAGGCCAAGTTAAGCCGACCCTCAAAAGCCGTCGAGTTTATCTACGCCTAACCTGAAAAAAACTATCAATTAAGGAAATTGCAGATGAAGAACAACGTAACTTTTGAGAAATTGTGGGAAAGATATCGTAAGAAATTAAGAAATATTGTAAGAATAATGACCGAGAACTACCAAAAAATCCCGCCTGCAACTCAAATAAGTACGCCAGAATAGCTGCTGGCCAAAATTCCGACAAGTAAAAACGCCATTTAAAAGGCAGCGAGAGTCAGACTGTCCGTCAGATCGTCAAAACTTGCCAAGAATATGGCTGTCGATCGTCTCCTCTGAAATTCTTTGAATACCACCGGCTCTCTGAACCACTTTATACTCAAACCAGTGGAGAAAGACCGCTTCGCGGCCCTTTTCCACTGGACCCCGTCCAGGAACCATGAATTTAAACACCTTCTTTTTTAGCCTGCGGCGCATGAACCTGAGTCAAGGAGCCATTCTTTGGCCTGCGGCGCAAGAGCCAGCGTTGCGCTAGAATCCTTGAGCCTGCGGCGCTAGTTACTGGTTTTTCCCTCCTGGGATCTGGCCTGCGGCGTGAGAGCCTGGGTCCAGGAACCATCCTTGCCTGCGGCGCGAGAGCCTGGGTCAAGGACCCGTCGTTGGCCTGCGGCGCCAGAGCCTGGGCCAAGTACCTTTCTTTGGCCTGCGGCGCTAGAGCGAGGGCCAGGCCTAAATCGCGCACACGGAGAGTCTAGAAATATGTTTTGTTGTTGAACTCCCAAAAGCAAAAAGTTAACTTCGGCGTGGATTCGAACCCGGGACACGCGCTTGGTACACCGGGGGCAATCCACAACACCACGGCGAGATGCCAATGGGGGCGGGAAAGGCCCCTGTCTTCTGGCCTGGGGGCGGCTCATCCCGGGAGGGAGGACTTCTGGTAACTTTACAAAATTCACTTTTTGAGTCTAAATGCGCCGAAAATTTGTAAAAATAATAAGGTGCGCGTGATCCCCACTATCGAATACATCAGTGCTCCAAATTACAGCCCGAAATTCCATCTGAGCTTCGAGTTATGCCCCGGACACCACGGCTCTTGGCCCATTTTGTTAAGGACTTTTTGGAAAAATGCTCATAAAAATTTTAGAACACAAAATCTGCCAAAACCCAGAATTATATCACAGGAGAATGTAATTTTCAATCTGCCTTCCAAAAATTAGCGCCTAATTCCATTTGGCTCGAGAGATATCCTCTGAACAAACCTTTTTTCGGCCAAGATGTTAAGGATTTTTCACTATTTTGCTTGTAAAACCGTTAAATGAAGGAATTTCGAAAAACAAAAAAATGCGTCACTGACAAATGTGTTTCTCCACCTCCATGCCAAAAATCAGCTCAAACTTCGGCCTGGCGGCCGAGAAATCGGCTGTACAGAAAACAAACATACTTTTCTCGCTTATAGGATAGGAAAGCCCAAAAAAATTTGGGGGTTGCGTGGCGAGAGAATAGTCTGAATTGTGTTATCTGGTTGACATGGCTATCGCACTCAGCTTCAGCTGGTCAGACCCGATTCCCAACCGTCTTTCGACGGGCACGTTTTCCTGTTCGGGCCCCGGGCCATTGAGCCCGCCCCCTCTCAGGGGTCCACCTTTTAGGGAGGTTTGGACTCGCTCAGACCTTCCCGGGGTACTGTAAGGCCACAAAGGACCTGTGGGTCAACCCCTCGAAGCCATCTTCCCGCCACGCGAGAGAAAATGGGGAGGCCGGGCCTCTTTTATACCCCCGTCCCACTGGGTGGGCCAGGTGGCGCGCGTTTCGGCGACACGGAGTGAGCATTGATTGTTTTGGCCCTTTTGCCCTTGTTAACGTTTCGAAATTTTTGTAAAAAATGTGGCAAACCATTATTAACTCGCCGGTTTCTAGAATTCGATCCATTTTAAGGTTTTGAGCCAAAATTAGTTATAGATTAGGAAATTCCGGATTCCGGCCATTTTTGCCGAGACAAGCATTAAAAATTGGCATAAAAAGGTAGCAACCCATTATTTAATTATGCGATTACAGCGTTTGGTGTGTTTTAAAGTTTTCAGAGAGTCTAGAAGTTGCAATTAGGCAAGGATTTCGGGTTTTGTACTTTTTTTGTCTTGAAAATCCTTTTCAAATCTACAGGGTGTCCCAAAAAACCACCCCCCCCTCTAGCGGTCCGTGGGAAGCTCAGATCAGGATGATTTTTATACCATTCGAAAGCCCGCGAAAAGGCGAGAAAACAAGCGGGCTTCAGTTTCTAAGATTTATTCTGATTTGTCCGATATTCAGCGTTTTTCTAAAAAACAGGTAGCTTTTCAATAGGAATTTCGCAATTAGCATGCGGATCTCGCGTAAATCTGCCGTTTTCATGGATTTTGAAGGTAAAATTTGCCAATAAAAATACATAATAAAGAAAATGAACTCTTCTTGTTTTCTCGCCTTTTCGAGAGCTTTTGATAGATACCTAAACGGCGAGAATCGGACACGTCTGGGCGCCGCTAGAGGGGGGGGGGGGGGTTTTGGGACACCCTGTATAGGAATCTTGCTTTCTTTGGCCAGCGGGGTATGGCGAATACTGCGTTTCATAATATTTATTAAATACATGTTCATTATAGCAAAAATATTAGGAATCAGTTTTGAAGTGATTTAGGAAGAGGTGCTGCTGGCCGTGCTGGTCTTTGTGGTGGCAGAGGTGCTGGTCTTGGTGGTGGCCGTCGAGCCGGTGGTGCTGGTTTTTGTCGTGGCGGTTGAAGCTAAAAAAAGGTTGCTTATTGTTGGCTTTAAAGTAAGAAATTGAGGTTTAATAACGGTGTTATTGCTTCCAGATTTTTCTAATCCCAAAACCCACCAGCCGTCGTGGAGACGCAGAGTCCGCAGCTCACCGGGCAATAGGCGGCTTTCTAAATTAAATTCAGGAATTTAAGTAATTGAAAATACTTTGAATTGTTTTTATAACAAAAACAGCTAACTATTTTTTGTATTAGTGATGATTTTATTTTCATACCTGGGCAGCCGTATAGGCGGTGCTGGTGCAGAAACCGTTGGACACCCACGAGGCGCAGCTGGAAAAGGTATCTTTGAAAGCGGGAGGAGAGAGAGAGAGAGAGAGAGAGAGAGAGAGACAGACAGAGAGCGCGAGAGCGTGCAAGATAGAGACAAAATGTCCTTACTTAGAATTCGTATTCCGGCATCCAGTCGACGAAGCCGTTGTCGAAACCAGCGAACAGAGACCACCTAGAAATCTCACGTTCCAAAACCAGGAAATTTCGCTTACAGCTCGCCGGGCAGTACTGCGTCTTGTAGGCGGTCGTGTAGAATGTGCTGCTGCAGAAGCCGTTGGACCTCCAGCTGGCGCAGCTGAAAAATCGGGTAATTAGCAGGGATTTTGAGGAATTGTATTTCATTCTAGAAACCGCTTACTTGGCCGAGTTGTCGACGCAAGCCTGGGCGAGGAAGAGCACTAAAAATAGATTAGTTAGAAAAGGTAAAACACATTTTTTAGAAAATCTACGACTTCTTCTACTTCTACACTCTGCGTGACCTCCTTGAATTCCTCGTTGATCCCTTTTGCCTGTATTTGGCCGCGTCGCGACACGCAAAGCGTCCGACGGGTCACTGGAAAAGCCATGACGCGAAAATGTATCATACAAAGACGGCAAACCGACACTTTTGCATTTCATGCCCTATTAAACCCCTAACCCCAAAAATTAGAGACCGGAAACCCGGAAAAAGCCCAAAATCCAACCGGAAAGCGACGCAACAGCCAGCTTCATCATTTTGGAAGAGTTGGGCAAGTTTGAATGGATGAACGGCTTCAATTGATGATGTTCAAGCTCCCCGTCTCGAATATTTATACCATCTCGTCGAATATCCGGCCCCTCCCCGCTGTCCAAATAGTCCGAATTGGGGGTCGGTACAAGCCGGCCGGTGACTTCAACCTTACACGCCCCGCCCCTCATTTTTTGCTCGTCATCTACGTGGGAGTGCGTACGAAAAGGGTCCACCGCCGTTTTTAGTAAATAAAAAAGTCGGGCGGGCCCCGGGTCACCGAGTCGGACATGCAGCTGAACATATAGAACCCCGCATTTCGCATGTCCAATCAGGGAACATTGCACCACCACTCGACCCACCCACAACTTTGACTCGAGTCGAGTTTTTTAGTTCGATTTGTTTAGCAAATTTTTATTCCGCCCGAATCTCATTTCGGCTAATTTGGTGCCTTGCTAATTTTTTTCTAGATCCAAATTTTCAAGACCTAAATAGCGCAAGCGTCTCTAAACTGTATTTTTTACTAATCGTAAAGGTCAAAACCTTGAAAATTTTTATTTAAAAATATAAAAACATCGATTTTTCAAACGAAATTTTCGATAAAATCAATTTTTTAATTTTCTATTTTTCTAGTTGAAATACCGATTAGATTTTACTAAAAACTCTCGTAAAACACTAGCTATTAAGTTACTAAGCCATTCTAGACTTGTACAAAAAATTAGTTTCCCCCCGCGACAATGCGAAAGAACCCATTTTTCAGAAAAAATTCAGTGAGAAACAAAATAAAATGCACGTTTAGCAAAACAGCTTCTCCAGAATGAAATTCGGAGGCCCTAAAAATTCAAAAACCACTTTCACTTTTATAGTCTTGTTTAAAATATTTCTTTTTCTCCGGGAAAAGCAAGAATGAACGCAAAATTTCAACAATATACCAACAGCATACAAAATATGCTTTATTCGATTCACCAAATATCCTAGACAAAGGCACCGTATATACTGCGTTATGGCAAGCTACGTACTAGTCAAAAAAGGCGGGGGCTGTACATTGGGCAACGTGGTGAAGGGTTATGCAAAAATGGGACGGGGACCGTAAAAAAGTGAATGCTAATGACGGGGCGAGATATGGGCAAATGTCAGGGGCAACTACCAAAAAATTGAAAAACTACGCCGAATTCACCAGGCACGGCCCATCAGGTTGCTCATGACGAGGGCGAGGTCGAGGCCGACGATGAAGCCGAGACTTCCGTTCGACAGCGCTCCGACAGCGCCCGAAATCACGGTTGTCCGGTCGAGCCAGAGTTGTTGGTTGTCGAACCTGAAAAGATAAAAAATAATCGATGAAGTTGTAAAAGTAAAATCTCTGATAAAAACGTTTTTATAGTGTTTTAGCGGCTAATGATCGTAAGAAACGGTTTTAAAACTTTCTCAGATATCTAAAAGTCTAGGTTTTCCATATTACGTAATTTTCCTACATTGTTGATGAAAAATAACATTTTCTACTTTTGTAATCACATACCAAGAGTTTCTAAAAACAGCGTAAAATTCTATCAAAGAAGCCAAAAGATAAATATTTCGCCCCCACATCGCTACCGGCAAAAGCTGCTTGTCTTCCCGGCAAACAAAATGGCTACCTGCTGCAACGGAGCGTCAAGAAACCCATTAAATAGTGTACAAAGTCCCGAGCATATGTTAAAAAACACACCTCAACTTGTAGCATTTATCATACAGCGCCACGGTACTCATGTTTCGAATTGAGTACCACGTGATGCACGGGCCCAGCACGGCCCCGATCAGCGCCCCTAGCATCATAAAGTAATTGTATTTTTAAAATGCGCTACCTTGCATTCCACCGGAAACAAATTGCGACTTCACGGTCCGCAGGTCGAATCGGCGATCCGTGTTGGCGAAGAGCGCCGTGGAGAGCGGGCCCAGGATCGAGCCGAGCAGGGCGCCGGTCTAAAATATCGGTTAATAGCTGATAATAAACGGTAGCTAGAAACTACGGTTCTGTAAAAAGCTCTAGGCGTTGAAAAGACTAATTTTCTACCTGAATACTGCGCAACGTCACATGAATGGAGAACTCGGCGCCGGGATGAGGGACCTAGAAATTGAGGATTGCTATTCAGAAAGATTTTACCTTCAACAGCTCAAAGTCAGTCACGGGCAGCCCGCAAAAGTTCTTGAACCAGTAGCTGCTCATCTAAATTACGTAATAGGAATTAGAAGCTTTGCGACGAAGAAGCAAAGAGAAATTGCCGAAATCGTAGGTGCTATTTTTACACAGAGTTTTTCGCAGTTTTTGGCAGCAGTTTTTGGTTTTAACAGAATAAAAAGTACAAAAAACGAAACTTTTTGCAATAGCTAAAACTTACACCAAAAAAACGCTAAAGCTTTACAATCGCTTAAAAGCTCTGCAAAAAAGGCGGAAAACGCTTTATAACGTCTCAAAAGCTCTACAAAAAAACGAAACTCCTCAATCTCTTCAAAACCATACAAATTTCTCGATAGACCGTTCATCCAGCCAAAAACTGAATCCAACGCGTTTCCACTCGGTGTTACAACTGGAATAATTTATTCTTCAAATGGGTTAGGGGCACAAAAAGCTAACAACATCAGATCATGCGCATAAATGAGGCGAAGGGGATAGCTGTGTGTGTATCTGTAAGTGTTTCAATATATGTGTTGGCATCGTCAAAGTAGTGGCCTACTGCATATCAAGTGATAATTGGGGATTCGGTGATTCGGTGCTGTACAACGTTTGCTAGCAGTTCGAGAGATTCGCCAGCCATAATCAGACCTATGGAGCAACACACAAAAACTTCACACAAACTTTAAAGGCAATAGTGACTGGGTGGGCGGGGGCTTTTTGACATTTGTAAGTAGGGGAGGCAATGTGGGGGTACAAGTGAAACAACGGGGGGAACAGTGTAAGAAGAATGGTAAAACTGGTGGAGGTCGGCAAATTAACTTTTGAGATCTTGTATCAACGGGGCGAAACAAGGGGTGGAATCGATGAAGTTGTGTGGCGGAGGGATCACGGCATCATTGTCGTGTCGCCGCTGGCGCCGCTTTGCTGAAAAACCGTATTCTATAGAACATTTTAATAAAGCATATTTTAGCGAAACACATTCTGGGGAATGTTGGGGCTTTTTTCTAAACCGTTTGTTATTTGTCCTAAACGACAAAAAAATTACACATTCGATTAAAATAAAATAAAGAATATCAAAACAGCCCTTTTGAAGATTAAAAATATTAAAATACAAAAGGGCCCTTTTTGAAACAAAAATAGGCGATTTTGGGTCAAAAATTCAAAGTTGAACGTTTTACCAAGTTTCCAAATGGGTTATTCACTTGAAATTAGCTCCATTTTCTAAACTTATTAAATTTGACTATCTCATTGCAAACAATATCGCGACTTATAGGAAAAATTCTGTTGCCCCCCCTCCGATAATGCGAAAGCTCCAAAAGGTCTATTTTAAATCAAAAACTCACCCGGAATTTGGTGAGGTCGAGGGTGAGCACGCCGGAGACGGTGCAATTCGCCGGTTGCGGGTAGATGCCGACGAGCGCGTCGGACTTGTTGTAGAACTCCTCCTTCAGCGAGATGACGATCAGCTGCATCTCCTTGCGCGCCGTCTCGCAGATGAACTGGGCTACCTGAAAATGTGATTTCAAGAAATTATGAAAATCCGAACCTTTCCAATGTTGGTGTTGTCGAGGGCGGCGTCGACCTCGTCGAGCACGAAGAACGGGGAGGGATTCCTGAAAAGGGAAGTTATCCGGATAGCCCCCAAAAAACTTATAAAGTTAAAAATCCTCTAATACTCACAAATTTAATTTGCTGCCAAAAACATAAATTATGGTTATTGGTATTATTTACATGCGAAAAAAACTATCGAAAAATCCTTAAAAACCTATGAAATTTGCCAATTTTGTTCGAAAAATCGATAGTTTTGTGTCCCAAAAATTCAAAATTCCGAACCTGGCATGCATGGCGAACAGAAGCGCGAGCGCGGCCACCTCTTCTCACCACCCGACAGGTTGTCCATCGGCCGGAAGCGCTTGCCGGGAGCGACTTGTACTGGATGCCCTCCAGGTACGGCTCCTCCATGTTGTCGGCGCCGAGGAAGGCTTGCGCAGATTGGTTCCGGGAGAGCGACTAAAAAGAAAGAATCCTACTCATTTCCAGGTGCTATGCATACCTTGTAAATCTCGTCAATCTTCTGTGAAACCGGTTCGAAGCATTCCATGAATCGCCTGTAGCGCTCGGTCTTGACCTTCTCGAATTGGGTCCGGATCTAGGCGCATTTCAATTAAGGCAAAATTTAAATTCTCTACCTTCTTAGCTTTCCGCCGTGCCGACTCGAATTCGTTGGTCGTCTCCTGCTCCTTTTCTTTCACTTCTTCCATTCTAAAATCAAAATGAATTAAAAAAAAAGGAAAAAGCGCACCGTTGATTGGCTTTCATATTTGGCGCAGCGAGTCGCCCGAGCATCGAGTGCAGGCTGGCCATCTCCTTCTCCAGTTGCTCCTTCGCCCGTCGAATCTTGTCTTCATCGTCGAGCTACAAAAATTGAGCATAAAAATAAGCTATTGTCAACAAAAATTTACCTTTCTCAATTCCGAGGGCAGATCCCGATAGTTGAGGTGGATCTTGGTCTCACGATCCAGCTGCTCCTTCGAGACTTGTGAGGTGGTTGGCTGGGAGTCGTCTATAAAGTAAGGTTTTCGTAAAAACTAAAAAAAAATACCCTCATCGTCGTCATCTTCGGCCTCAATGTCGGCAAGGGACCCCGAGGAGAGCGGCAGCTTGATCTGCTGAATCTTTGCGTTGTGGAGAAGTCGATGCCGTTCTTGCTGCCGTCGCTCCAGCTCGTTTTGAAGACCGGTTACCGCCTAAAAATATCAATTCATCAAGGATTTTTAATTTAAGTAGAAATAAGAAATAAGCTATACCTTCTCGGCCTGTGTCACTTCTCGATGAACGGTAGAAGCCTCCTTCTTGGCGGCCTGAAGCTCAGCCTCGGCCTCCTCGAGCTCGGTCTTCCGCTCGAGCAGCTACAAAAAGCCGTAGCTGATTTAGGCCAGAAATCCTCACCTTGACCTTCATGTCCTCCAGCTCCTTTTCCAGCTTCTTCAGCACCTTCTCCTCTTTGTGCTCCCGTTTCTTCAGCGACTCCAGCTCGTTCTCGAGACGACGGACCTGAATTCGGGAGATTTCAGGGAAAGGAAAAATTTTGTAACCTTGCTCGGCCTTCAGCACCTCGAGCTCCTGCTCCAGCTTGGCGGTGCCCTCCTGTCGCATTTGTTGAAGTTGCCGACTGCAGCCCTCGATCTTGCGCTCCAGGTTGCTGACGGTGCTCCTGGAAAATAAGAATACAAGGTTAAACTCCAATATAGAATAGAAAATTCCAATTTAAGAATTAACTTTATTGCAGCAAAACCAATGAAAAAATTGTGGAAAGTACTAACTGTGGAATTCTAAAACCAAACCTCTTGGCATCCACGTCCATCTCCTTCTTCTTCGTCCTGTTGAGCTCGATGATTTGCTCGTTCAGGCCCTGGCGACGATCTTTCAACTTTCTAAAAAAGCCGTAAATGAAGGCAAAAAATGTCAAAATTACCGCATCGCGTTCTCGTCCCATTTCTTCGCCTTCTGCTTCAGATCCGCGCCACCACCGGAGATAACGCCAGACTGTTGGAAGAGGGTGCCGTCGAGGGCGACGGCCTTGTAGCGCTCACCGTGGCCGATGGCGCCGTACGCCAAGCTCTTCGCGTCCTCCGCGTTGTCGCAGATCAACGAGTTGCCGCAGGAATATTGCAGGGCCTTGCGCGCAGCCGGATTGGCGCACTGAAAAAAAGCGAATTTGATCCAAAAATTCGAAAAAATTAAAAATAGATGAAATTCAGGGAGTTACAAGCTAAGTTAAAGCGTACGTTGATGACATCGTAGACGAGCTTCACGCCGGCCGGCTGCTTTATCTCGCGCAGCTTCTCGTTGATCGGCTGGACGTCGAGGCTATTTGACGGCAGGAAAGTTTCGGGCGGGTACCGTTGCTCCTAAAAACAAAAATATGGATCTAGATTGATAAAAATTCTGGATTTTCAGGATAAATTATCAATATTTTGATTGCTACCTTAATTCAAAAGTTACGAACAATAAAATCTCATCAAAACTTTCTAAAAATTAGATAAAATGAAAAAATCTCCACAAAAGACATAAACAAGGCCACAAAGCAAGAAAACAGGAAAACAGAAATACCTTCAAGTACTGGATAGCGTCCATGGCCGTGGCGTCGGTGTCGCAGACGATGGAGTTCATGTGCTTGACGAGCACCTTGGTGACGGCCAGGTTGAAGCGCTTGTGCGAGGGCGTGCAGAGATCGACGAGACGGCCGTGGACCTAGAAAATAATTTCATTTTCACAAAAACCACGAACCTTGTCCGGAAAGACGCGCTTCAGGTTGTCGACGGCTTCTTGACGCCGCTTGTTGCGCTCGGTCTCTTGCGTGTCGCCGTGAGCATCGGAGAGTTGGCGGCTCACCTCGGTCAGCTCGATGGTGAACTAAATACTTTACAACTGGGATTTAATCAATTCCTACCTTTTCCAGCTTTTCTCGGCTCTCCTTGACGGAGACCTCGGTCAGCCGCAGTTGCGCCTTCTCGTCCTTCAACGCCGAGATGAAGTTGGCCTTCGTTTCCTCGAGTACTTCCAACTAAAAGCAAAGTAATAAACGGCTTACTTTCAAAATGGCGTTTAATTATGCCAAATTTCACAATATTAAAAATTATGTCGAACTTTGTGGTGTAGAATGTGGCCGATTTCCCGCTAGATTTGTTCACGGAAAATTTCGGCATCTTCTAATCCCGACATTATGACATTTTGAATTTCGGCATTATCAAACTTCAACCTTCTGACCGAAAACAAAAACAGACGTTTTTCTCCTGTCGCGCAATCTCGTCCGTCTTCCGCTTCACCTTGCCCTCCCATTCGTGCAGTCGGCCCTGCTCGTATTTCAACGCCGAGCGTTCTGTCTCGAGCATCATCCTAGAAAACGTTTCTACCGTAATTTCCAATTTCCAACCTTTTTTCCATCAGCTTATGATCGTACTGGACGGCCTTCTTGACGCTCTCCGCCTTCAGCCGGCTGTACTCTTTTGTCTGAAAAAAAAACAAAATAATGGGCAATGTAGAACAACACACCTGTGACTCGCTGAGCTGGAGGTCCATTTCTTGCGACTGGCTGGCCATCTCGGCCTCGGCGTCCGCCTTCTCCTTCTGGAGCTCCTTGGCACGCTTCTTCAGTGTGCCCTCTTGCTCGGCGTAACTTTCGGCCATTTTCTAAAAAAAAGATTCATAACCGGAAATTTCAGTCAGATATACCTCAGCCGCATTTAGCGACCGGCTGGCGGCATCGAGCTTCTTCTGCAAGTGGATCTGCTCCTGCTTGGCTTGCACGAATCTAGGTCGTTGCTCAGTGACTTCGCGCTCCTAAAAAAAATATAAAAATTAGCCATTCAAAATTGACCTTTTCGTTGGCCTCCTTGTCGAGCTTGTGATACTCGCGCGACGCCTTCTTCAGCGTCTTCTGCTTGGCCATCGACGCCTCCTCGTAGTTGCCGTACTTTTCCGAGCGACGCGACCTCCTTCTTCTTATCCTGCAGCTCCTCCTTGGCTTCCTCGCTCTGGCGCTCGACGTGGAACAGCTCGAACATGAAGAGGTGCTTCTGCTTCTCTTCGGCCTCGTCCTTCATCTGCTGGTACTTTTCGGCCTCGTCCTTCTCCATCTTGGCCTCCTTCTTCTCCTGGGCGATGCCGCGGCGCTTGTTCATGTTCAGCTGCGTGTCCTCTTCGGCTTTCGTCAAGTCGTGCTAAAAATAATACTATAAAAATCGCGGAGAATAGTCAGACCTTCAGCTTGTCGTACTCGGACTGGAACTCGCAGGAGCGAGAGATTTCCTCGAACAGTGCGGTGCGTTCCTTTGGATTCTTCATGGCGACTTGTTCGATTTGGCCTAAACAGAAATTTTCGTTTTCGTGTTTTTTATAAAATCCATTTTCCAAATTTTCTAACCCGTAAGTAATTCTATGATATTCCTCAACGTACAAACTTGACAAATCATGATTAAAGACCACAAAAAATATAGATTTTTCCAACAACTTATCAACTTTTTTTACCTCCCCCTACCCCCCCCCCCCGATAATGCCAAAGGACAGTTTCCTCACCTTGATAAACCAGGAAATTCTTGGCCTTGATGAAGATCTGAATCTTCTCCATCTCGGCGTTGTATTGCTGCGGCGTGACGACCTGATCATCGACCCGATACTCGCTGGACGAGCCGTGCACGGTGCGACTGTACTTGCGCAGCTTGCCGTTATCATCTCTATAGAAGCAAAAATTGAGGAATCCCGTAGATTATTCTCACTTGTAGTTCATCGTCACCGTGCACTTGTTGGCCACCGGTCTGTTGACGGGCGCTCCATGAATCAGCTCCTGATAAGAATCAAATTTTTATTCAAAACAAAAAATTACCCCGAGCTTCCGCACGCGCAAATTGTTCGCCTTCTCGCCGAGCACGAAGCAGATGGCGTCCATCAAATTCGATTTGCCTAAAGTGGATTTATTTGAAGGTCTTAAATTTGCTTACCGGATCCATTCGGCCCGATGATGGCGGTGAACTGGTAGAATGGCCCAATCACCTAAAGAAACATTTTATTCCAAAAAGCTTGAAAAATCTATACCTGGTGCCCCTTGTAGGACTTGAAATTCTCGAGCTCCAATGTTTGCAGCATCCCCATTTTGCTGGTGTTAAGGGCTGTGCATCAAAGTCGAGATCTAAAGCATAAAAATAAGTGTTGGGATAGAGAGTAAAGGAAAGAATAAGGAAAACGAGAATCGAGAACCCCCATAAAATCGATTATAAAGGCTCCGTCAATGGCTCCTGCGAGCCTAGGATCCTAGGCGTACTCCTAAACGAAGATTTCGGGCAAAGAATAGCAGCATGAAAAGCGTAAAACGATAATGAAAACGACATAAAATCGATTAAATAAGTTTCCGATTATATTATGTCCCAGGAACCGGAAACGCCAAAATCGACGTTCCGGCACGTACTAGCCGATCAAAGCCGCGTCACATCAACGTTGCCTACGTTTTTCACGAATCTACGCAATGACAAACTTTAGAATTTTCGATTGTAAGGAATTGATGAGGCGATTCAAACAAGCGCCGATCCATAGCTTCGCGCCCTAACCGTCTTTCTGCCTCTGCCTTTGGGGGGCATACTACCCGCGGGGCGCGCGATAAGTCGACCCCCAGTAACCTCCAAAATATTTGAAACGCCGCCCCGGATGCATAAACAAAAACAGGGGAAAAACGGCATTCGGAAAAGTACGGAAATTCGGCTTTCCCGGCAAAGGTGCGCGCTAAACAACTGTAACTTGTAATGCGTCGGATCTTATTTTCTACTACAAGAATATTAAAAATATGAATTTTACTTACTATAAATTTCTACGCGTGTACCTTATTTGCCATCAATATTCCTTAGAAAACGCAATTTTCCAAAGATCATTTGTCAAATTCAGATCGAACGCGGGTTATTTGGGCCATGCGATCGCCGTTAGCCCGGGCTAAGCAGCAGATGAACACAATTGTAAGTCACCTTTATCTGCTCAAATCTGGAATTTTTCAGCCAATAGTAGCCGACTTGAAACCATGCGTCGACCTGTCCCCGGGCCATCCATTTGACTGGAGCATCTACCTGGACGCGTTCGGCACCCAGCCAGCGATAGGAGACGATCTTTTTGTGCATCATAAGGTAGGCAAACTAGAAATATTCAATTCATCTTTATAGTTCGCCGAGCAAACCCTTTTCGAGCTCTTATTCCGGCCAAACTTGAAGGTTTTTGTGCAAAGAGAGGGCGAAAGCAATCGACTGGCGACAGTTCTGGTAAGTTGAAACAGTTTTTAGTTAAAAGCAAAGTCAAATAAAACCTATTTCACCCTTTTTTAGCGCGCTTGTGCAGATGAGGTCGAAGTGTACTTCGATGGCGATCGGGAAAATTCAGAATTTGTCAGGGCTGAGCATCTACTGGAAGAGCCGCTGGCCAGCATTTTGATGTAAGTCCAGCAATTGTTGATGTAACAATGTCAATTTAGGAAAGACGGACCTGACTCTAGGCTCGTCAAATTCACGCGGAATGATGTCGCCGACTTTTTGAAGCCGGTCAAGGATTTTATCCATGTTGGAGGGTTTTTTGAAGTGCAAGCCGAGTACGACCCGCTATTGGTATTGCTCGTACAGGTTGGTGAAGCGGTAATTGCAGAATCATTTTTATGTAGGTGATGAGCAACAAATCCGGGCTGCTCGTCTACGGCGACGGTTCCAAGGCGTACGCTTGCGTGCATATTTACGACGAACGATGCCACGCCGTTGGTTGGGCAGAGAAGGGCTTGCAAACGGTACGTAAAAAAGTATTTCTGGGCAGATTTTTCTAATATAGATAGAGGAAGTGTTTCTAAGCCTTTTTTACTATTCGCAGATGTAAAAAAAATGTAGAGATATTGATTAAAAAGTACAAAAAAATATAGATTTTTGGACCAAGATCGACTAAAAAACTTATGTTTTTTTTTAAATTGCCCGCCCCCGATAATGAGAAAGGAGCGGAAGATTAATCTACCTAAAGAAAATGTATATTTCAGAACCTCCGCTACCAAAAGCTGGTCCCACATTCACCGCTGGAAGTGCAAAAACGGGCGATCCCAGAGCGATTTTTTGAGCACCACCCGGTCCCGAGGCATGCTTACAGAGTAAGTAAAAAGAAAAGTGAATTCACCATTTTTTTAGGAAGGCCAGATCGTAGAGGTCGTCGTCCCGGACCGAACCCCTAGATTCTGCCCGGGGTTCATCTCAAAAATTCTCAACGGCCACTACTTTTTGGTGAATGTATGCATGGAGGACACCAGAAAGGATTTCGAGGTGAGAACGGAATAAAAACTAATAAAGATTCAAAAGAGAAGATTTTAAAATTTAGCTTTATAGATAAATTATCATTAAATTCAGAAAATTTAATCTACAATTTATTAACTTAAATTCATTTATTAAATAACTTTAAATTCAGATGCCAATGCACGTCGGCCACCCATTTTTGCTCTCGGCAAATTGGGCTCGAAATAACGGTCTGCCGCTGACTTTGCCAGAAGACTTCAAAGCCGACTTCAACTACCCGGCATTCCAGAAGGAGCTCGAGTTGGATGTAGGTTTTCTTTTTGCCTTTGTTTTGTCGGATTACACTTTTTTTCTAAATACATTTCTGGACTTCGAAAAAAGGAAAACTAAAAGATCCCCCGATAATGCTAAAGAACCATTAAATTGGAATCGTTAAATTACGAAATTTAGGAACCGATTGACGAGGAAACTCTGGTGTTGCCAAAACGTCGCCCTCCCGAACCGATGCGCCGAATGGAGGTGATCAACTTTAGTAAGCTCATCGCCGAGCCTGTCGTTATCATCCGGTTTGTACAAAACAGAATTGAATTAGTCATGTTAAAAATAATCAAAACCGATGCTTGAATCCCATTTCAGAGCCGTCAAACATCTTGTTTGGGTCACGCTGGAAAATGCGAGGCCGGGTGAGGGTACGGAAATCTTTGGTGTCAGGTAGAGGAAACAAGACAACGTAAAACGTCTAGTTTTTTTAGTTCTTACAACCTCTACCCCTGCAACTTTGCTCAAAACAACGGGATTCGAATTGTCGCCCCGCCGGTTTTCAAAGCGCTTCCGGAATTGGAGGAGGGCCAGGTAGCCTTATAAATCCAAGCCTAAAAATTTAGTATATCTTTAGTTTGGTTATATACTAAATTAAAAATAAGCTAATTTAGTATTAACTTTATTCAGATTCGCTTTCACAAGGATCTAATCTTCACCTCACGAATACACAGCCCGTTTGTGCCATCAAATATGCCGTATCTACAGGAACGCTATATCAAAGGTAGTCTATTAAATATAAAAATAGTTTTTTAAACAATTGGCAATTATGAAAGCGTATATTTTAGGCGATTACTACATCTCGACCGTTTTTGTCAACCCCAAATGCTACGCCGGTCCTTACTTGGATGAGAAACAAGTATCGCTGCTAAATCCGTGCTACGGTCCTGGCCCTCTGCATCGAGTTATCAGGCTTTTA
The DNA here is from genome assembly GCA_038088335.1 of Mesorhabditis sp. LJ9110. Taxonomy (NCBI): domain Eukaryota; kingdom Metazoa; phylum Nematoda; class Chromadorea; order Rhabditida; family Rhabditidae; genus Mesorhabditis; species Mesorhabditis sp. LJ9110. The sequence goes on from JBBGBA010000285.1 coordinate 18,727, forward strand.
TTCAGGGTAAGCTGTAATTTACACGTTTTGATGCCCAAAAACAATTCAGGACTTGTTCGACTGCTTCCACAACATTGCCGATTTTTACAAGCTGTTCGAGTGGGCCGAGACGACCGAGCTGAAGACTTCTTACGCTAAGGTGAAGCTCACTTTCCAAGATTAAACAGAGCTCTGGTTTGAGAAAGAAAGACATCGCAACAAGCACCTCAACGAAAGCCTGAGTCGCGTTTTGCATTTCCCGCGCTGCGAGACGGCGCGACACTTTTCTGGGTGGATCAGGGTAAGTTCCTCCCTCTTTTCAAGACTGGTACTCTGATAAAATTTTGATTAACTGAAATAACTTTATTGAAAACTAAAAAATTTGCTTGCAAACGCCTTTTTCTCGTAAAAAAACCCCAAAATTTACGAAAAAAAACATGTTCTGTAAATATCTACGCGCGAAAATTTTGGCACTGGACTGTTAGCGGGGGGGTGTCTTAGCAGGGGAAAAGTCATTTTGGTTTTCCAGTCGATACCTACCTACTATGGTGTTTTTTATAATGTTTTAAGAGTCTTTAATTGCTAAAAATTACAAAAAAAGATATTACACATGATTGAAAATTCTCAAATTTTTATTTTCTTAGATTTTTGATCAAAAATCAAAAAATGTGTAATTTTCATGAGTTTTTATCTAAAAATGCCGAAAACTCTATAAAAGTTGGTGATATTTTGTTATAGGGCCGTTAAGAATTACTCGGAAAAATTAAATTAGTTTTCCCCCGGCTAAACCCCTCCCCCCGCTAACAGGCCAGTACCAAAAAAAAGCTTTTGCTTGTCTGTGTAGCCGATCGTATAGTGAAAATTTCGTTATTCTGCCCTTTCTAGACGGTGCTCCGCGTACTCCAGGCCTGCCCGCATCTAATCGCCCTCGAAAAGCTGGGCGACGGCTGCGAGCTCGGCTGCAAATATGTTGACAAGCAAAAGTTGATGGTGAGAAATCGAGACAGACAGCGATAAATCATAATCCTAGGCGCTCAGCAATCTCGCAACGCCCCGACCGGAACCGGGTCAACCGAGAGAGCCACTCACAAGGGCACAGGTCCGTTCTTTTTTTTTTGCTAAATAAAGACGTCCCCGAACGTGGGAATCCTGCTCTTTTTTCTCGGCAGACACTTTTTCTGGAACGCTTTTTCCCCCGGGAATTCTGTCTGGCTATTTTTATTTAAGGCCGTGCGCGACGTATCGTATTAAAGGCTACCCATCATTACTTCAAAAATCATTACTTCTAAAAGTCATTACTTCTAAAATCATTACTTCTAAAAGTCGTTACTTCTAAAATTCTAAGCGTATTTTTGGGCATAAATATGCCGAAAAACTGGTAATCCGGCATACCAAATTTTAGAAGTAACGTTTTAGAATGATTTTAAAGTAATGACTTTAAAGTAATGACTTTAAAGTAATGACTTTAAGTAATGACTTTTAAGTAATGATTTTAGAAGTAATGATTTTAGAAGTAATGACCGTACCCCGTATTACAAAGAAAACTAACCATTTTATTGGCACTTAACGCCCGTTTTAGATGTAAAAATTGCTCGAATTTTCGAAAGTATTCTTTTTTGGCCAATATTTATGAAAACTTCGTCATTATGTCTTTTTTCGAAATTCAGTTTCAAAAAATGTTTTTATAGGATTTTATTATACCTAATTTTTCCTGCGTCCCCATATTTTACCTAATATCAAACTTTTTAATAGCATAGAAAACAAAATAAAATAGCCGCTGTAAACATAAAACGTCTAGAAACTTGCTCGCATCGCAGATTTTTGCTTTTCGGTCAAAAATTATTTAAATTTTTTTTGTTAAAAAAATGGTTTTATAAAGTTTAGTAATCACTAAAAACTATAAAACTAGTTTTATTACTATCTACGCTAGACTGAATATGCAAAATCAGCCCCCCCCCCGCTAGCGAACCAGAACCATAAAATAAAAACCAACTTTTCAGGCTATGGAGCGCAAGGAGGTGAAGCGGACCAGCTCGAAGAAGGCTTTGACGAAGAAAGAATCGGTAAGTCTACCTCTAAAAGATATAGTCAAAAAGGGAATAGAAAACTGTTTAGTTTTTTTAGTGGTTCCAGATTGCTAAAGGGTTATAAACGGTTTTTTAGTAAAAATCCCGATATTTTAGCCATTCATCATAAATTTTTGAACAAAAAACCCAAAATTTTGTAAAAATTCAATGACTTCTAAAAAAATTAAATTTCTAGCCACCCGATGTCCCGAGCAAAAAACCCCGGTCCCTCCGCAGCAGTGATCAAACGAAAAATGGCGTCAAAGTAAGTCGCGCAACTTAAAAAATACCGAGATTATCGACAACTTTAAGCTTGTGTTTTGACGCCCCCAAAACTGGTATCCACACTAATACACCCTTCTCTCGCTCTCTCGTAAAACCATCTACCACCCACAGAACCTCCTATATATTTATCGTTTTTGTATATTTTGTATATCCTACGCTGTCTATACCTTGATATCCCCGATTTCATGCATGCGGTGGGGCTGTCTCTACTTTCAAAAGCACACCGGAATTCAGGAGGAGTTGCTGGAGGAAGAGCCACCATTGACGACGTACGTCTACAAATCTGATGGCTCGTCCTCCTCCTCGAACGATCGCGTTACGCCCGATGAGGTGGTGACCACGGTCAAGCAAGCCGAAACGGTAATTCTTATAAGGGAACTTTTGCATGATCAGGGGGACCAATTTTTCACGAGCTGTTTGAAAAAACTGTTCCTAGATGTAAAAAATTCGAAAATTCTCATTCGGGATGCAACAAATATTGGCTCTTCGACCAAAATAGAAATTTTTTAAGATTTTTTGCACTTGAAATTACGCAAATTTATAAAAAGCTAGTCAACTACTGATTATTAAGTTAAGAGGCACTTCTCGATTAATAGGAAAAAATTAGCGCTTGCCTGGTCTAAAAGTCGCTACAAATCGTAAAAAAATTGTTTTGGACGTTTCTGTTCATGCAAAACTTTTACAAAACATTTCAAAAATGAAACATTTCTAAAAATACAAAAAATTTCAGCAACCCTCCACCTCCAACGACAAACCTAAACCCACTACCGCGGTCCCGACTGGGCTTTCGGTAAGTTAAAAGTAACGAAAAACAGTCTTATTCAGTTCCCGCCCACAAACCCGGCCACCTGGAATGAAGACGACTTATCCGGCTATTTTAAAGCCCGCGAAAACAGCGCCTTCATCGTCGAATTTCTCACCAAGCATGTACGTCAATCAAAAGGGAGTTGCAAATGAATTTTCTAGAACATGGGCGGAGCCGCTTTTATGGCCCTTACGATCGACAACATTCGGGGATTCGGCTACGTACTCGGGCCCGCTCTAAAAATTCATGATGCCGTTACGGTAGGCTTCATATTCCGAGCTTCACTTATTGCTTTAGCATCTCGTCACCGCGCAAAAATACTTCGAACCCAATAACTGATCTCTACCACAAAAACGATGATGCTCTCTTTCCAGTGATATGGGTATCGCGCCTAATAAATTATTCTTCCAGATTCATACCCAAGATTTTCAAAGTGTAGAATCTGGTAAAATCGTTATCATGATAAAAGACAAGCTTTATTCACCTTCTCACACTAGTAGAAATCTAAAATGACACACAAACACAATCAACGCTATAAGGTTTCGTTTTAAAGTGAAGTAGACGGGCGTGGTTGTGGGGGCGGCTTCTTATTTCGGGCCCAGCATGTTTTCCGGCTTCACCCAGTCCTTGAACTGCTCCTCGGTGAGGTAACCTGAAAAGACGAGATTTGCAGAAAAATGATACCATGACTAACCCAATTTGATGGCCTCCTCCTTCAGCGTGGTTCCGTTCTTGTGCGCCGTCTTGGCGATCTTGGCGGCCTTGTCGTAGCCGATGTGCGGGTTGAGGGCTGTGACCAACATCAGGGACTCGCGCATGATCTAAAAAAATTGAATTATGACTTTTCTTTTCGCAAATTAGATTTTTACTAGTGTTTTTTACATCGATAAAATCTTTACAATTTTTTTATTAAAACAAGACAAAAATATCGATTTTTCAACAAAAATTACAAATTTTTAGACATTTTTTGCAGGTTTTCTAAAGAGGTTTCCCACTCGAAATGAAAAATTTTATAAAAGTTATGGTGTCTATGACAGTAAAAAATATTTTAGAAACAGAAACAAAGCTACCGAAAAAAACCTGTGCGAAAAAATCTTTTACCTTGGCAATGTTGTCGCGATTAGCCTCAATGCCCTTGACGCAGTGGTCGGTGAACGAGACGGCCGAGTCGGCGAGCAACCGCGTTGACTGGAGCACGTTTCGCACGATCAACGGCTTGAAGACGTTCAGCTCGAAATGGCCGTTCGAGCAGCCGACCGAGACGGCAACCTAGAAAAGACGTTCTTTGCAAGTAAAAGTCTCATACCTGATTTCCCATAACCTGAGCGGCGACCATGGTCATGGCCTCGCACTGTGTGGGATTGACCTTCCCGGGCATGATCGAGCTTCCGGGCTCGTTCTCGGGCAACGAGAGCTCGCCGAGGCCACACCGGGGTCCCGACCCGAGGAATCGAATGTCGTTGGCGATCTTCATGTACGTCACGGCGAGCACGTTCAGGGCACCGTGGACCTAAATAGAGTCTTACATAAGTTTTTTTGGAAAATAGTACCTCAGCAAGGGCATCGTGGGCGGCGAGCGCCTCGAATTTGTTGGGGGCGGTGACGAATGGTAGGCCGGTGAGCTCGGAAACTTTTCTGAAAAAAAACACATTTTTTTGAAGGTAATCTACAAAGAGGTAATTTTCGAACAGATTAGCGCACGAAAAATTTTACAAAAATTATTTTCAAAAATACAAAAAGGCAAATTTTTTTTGAAAAAATTTAAAAAGAAGAGCTTGAACCAACCCGGCAACTTTCTCGGCAAATCCCTTTCGCGTGTTGAGGCCAGTGCCGACGGCCGTTCCTCCAGCGGCCAGCTCGTACAGGCGGGGACGGGTGGCCTTCACGCGAGCGAGACCGTTGTCGAGCTGAAAAAAAAGTATAGAAAAAAATTAGACGCGTAAAATGGCAATAAAACTATTTTTTTTTGTCAAGTCTCGATGCTAAAGTAGACGCAATTCCATTAATTTCCAGGCTATCAAAAAATAACCTGCGTAACGTAGGCGGAGAATTCCTGGCCGAGCGTCAACGGCACGGCGTCCTGGGTGTGCGTACGGCCAATCTGAAAAATACACATTAAAAAGCTGTTAATAAACTCAAACCTTGATGATATCGCTGAACTCCTGGGCCTTGGCGTGCATGGCGTCGCGGAACTGGGTGAGGGCGGGCAGCAGACGGGAGTTGATCTAAAAAAACGTAAAAATCTAAGAAATTCAGGCAAACCTCTCTCGCTACGGCGATGTGCATGGCTGTGGGGAAAGTGTCGTTGCTGCTCTGCGACATGTTGACGTGGTCGTTCGGGTGGACGGGCGTCTTCGAGCCGAGCTCTCCGCCGAGGATCTCGATGGCGCGGTTGGAGATGACCTAAACCAGAGAAGAATAAGCTTTATTTGCAATAAAAAGGAGGTTTTTAGGTGAATTAACTGATTCCATAAAAAATAAAAATTCTCAACAATCTTCTAAAGTTCATATTTTGTCAGAAATGAGCAACATTTCGATTCTCTCCAAGCTCGTTATCGTAGCGTTTTGACATCATTAAATTTTCGATAAAATCACCTCATTGACGTTCATGTTGGACTGCGTGCCGGAGCCGGTCTGCCAGGTCATCAGCGGGAAGTGCTCGTCCAGCTTTCCGGCAACAACCTCATCTAAAGCAGAATTTTTCAAAGCAAAAGAAATCCTACCGGCCGCTTGGGAGATGGCGTCGACGAGCTTCTTATCAAGCCCGTACTCCTGGTTGACGAGGGCCGCCGACTTCTTGAGGATGCCGAACGCGTGGACGACGGGCAACGGCATGCGTTCTTCGGGGCCTCCGATCTTGAAGTTGATCATCGACCTAGAAATTGAAGTTGAAACCATGGCCAATTTTACACTGTATGCCTGCAGATCTCGCAAATAAACATCTTATTTATTTTTTCCTTTTTTCAGTAACCCAAATGCCGAAAATTTCCAGAAATTTCCGGAAATCGATTTTCGCGACTGATTTCCAGATATTTATCGTTAATCCAATTTTACCTAGCCGTTTGTGCTCCATAGTAGCGGTCGGACGGCACCTTCAGCTCTCCGAAAGTATCGCGCTCGACACGGTGTCCTCCGGCAAACATGCTGAAAAAAATTAACATTTCGTTGTTGTCCTCGAGGACTAGAAAATTCTAGTTCAAAAAAGCTTGCAAAGCAGAGTGCCAGCGAGTTCGACCTTGGCAACAGGGGGTTGGGCCCAAAAAGCGGCGGTCAATATTGATCATCCGGTTGAGTGAACCCGGCCCGAAAATTGGCAAGGCTCTAGTTCCGGGAAAAAAGCAGTTAGTTCGGAAAAAAGGGATATTTTTGAAGGAATAGGCGGAATTACGTTGGGTAAATAACTAAGTTACGTCCAAATCATCCAAATAAGCTCCATTTTTGCGAAAAATCAGAAATAAAAACTTAGAAATGGCGGAGAAAATACCTTGACGATATCTGGAAGAGCCGACTCTGGAAGTTGGCTGGAGCGGCAAATCGGCTGAGCATCACCGACCAGAAGAGGCAACCTCGGAGGGGTCCTGCAAAATGGAATAGAGTGCCGAGGGAACGGCCCTAATAGCGAGAACGCAGAGAAAATCGGGGGTGGCCCCAGTGAAAAGCGCGGTCTTGACCCCGGCCGGCTGGCGGGTGTAAATTGAACACACGGGCTCCGCAAAAACGAGATAACCAGGAAGAGGATCTAACAAGAAGAGAAAGAATCCGCCAAGAAAATAAGAAAAAAAATCGAAAATAGAAATCGTTTTTACAGAGTTTCAGCTTCTAAACTTTCGGCCAGGCCAGCTTGAAAAAAGATAAAAGAAAACTCTCGTTTTAGAAGCGAGCAGGCAAGCAAAACTAAAACGTAGAAACCAGATATAATTTAACAAAGTTGCAGCTTCGCTTTTAAGTTAGAAGTTCTAACCGCCAGGCTGGCATTACGAACCTTGAAGGAGAAGCTTGAAAAACAGACTAAATAATGGGAAAGGAGATGCTCGTTTTGCAAACAAAAAACTAAAAAAAACCGTAGAGAGCATAAAGAATTAAATTTTTAGAGGGAGAATGTTTAGAAGAATTAAAAAGTAGAAACTAGGAATTATTTGACGGCACACCAGCTTCGAAACTGCCGGGCCAGCAGTTTTCGGTACAAAGCTTTAAGAAGAAGCTTCAAAAAGTAAAAAAAAACATAGTTATAAGGGAACGGCATATTTCAAGCAAGATCTAAAAAAACTCCACTAGAAACTAGGCATGTTTTGCAAACTTTCATCCCTCAATCTTCCGGGTACACCCTAGCAGGTTGCCGCACGAAGCTTCAAGGAGAAGCGTAAACAAGCAAAAACATAGCTATAAGGGAACACAATTGGTAAAAAAGACATTTTAAAAGCAAGACACGAAAATAAAAAAGTTTAGAAAGTTTGTCGAAATTTTGGAAATGCAGCAACGAGACGCTACTCTAGACGGTTGAACGTACGGAACGAGCGAATTTTCCCCAGGATTTTCGTTTTTTCTCACACGCGTTATACTACTTTTTAGTGGTTTTTATACAAAAACACTAACGTTTTTGTATGTTTTTAGAACCCGTTTCTCCGAATGGCCGGCGGTTCATCGCGCAAGTTGCGCAAACGGGCCCCCGGCTCGCCGGTGCTCGCCCAGGCCAAAATCAAGCTCCCAAAACTGCTGCTCAAGGCGGACGCAAGTGGAAAGGTTGTGCCGTATTTTGCTCGTTGACTTTCGTTTTCATTTAGATTTCGGTGACCCGGATAAACGATCCGCCGACGGAGGAACGGCCGCGTGACGACCAGTCCAGCAAAAACACGCCTTCCGGAAGTTCTGACAAGAAGCCGAAGAAAGAAAATCATTCGAAGAAGGAAAATCATTCTTCGGGCGTGAAAGCTAGTGTATAGTTATTTCTGTAATCTGAATCTGTTTTTTTAGATATCGACCACTTCTACTACCGCAATCGCCTCGGGAGCTGACCTCGTAGAAGGGCCTGAGAAACAAAAGAAGCCCAAGAAACCGTCGTCGGCGGCTGAAAAGTTGATTGTCAGTTTTTTAGTAGCTTGGTATACTGCTTTTTAGACACCACTCGCTTCTACCAGCCGCAACGGACACGTGAAGGGCGAGGACAGATCGGAGAAGAGAAAGAGTGACAAGAAGTCGTTGGAAATAAACGAAAAATTTCGCGTGGAAGAAGAAAGTTTCATTGTTAGTTTGCACTGTGGATTCTTTTAAATTCTGTATAGGCATTGTCCGCTTCTACAAGTCACATCTCCTCCGAGCTCAAGCCCAATGACAGCCCGCCGAAGGAACGACCCGCTCAGACTGCTCGCAGCGCGCAGATGTCGGCTAGGAGGAAACAATTGCGCGAGCAGGTATCTAATTATTTTTCTTCAAAAGTCGTTGCCAGATCTCGATTGGGCCTATCGTGGTCCCACACAATTTAGATACCTTTTTCGCCGTTAGAAAGTTTATAGAAATAATAAATTTTGCGAAAATCATTGATTTTTAATCAAAAAGTTCTGCACATAAGCAAAAATTCCGATTTCGATGAAACAATTTGCACATTTTTAGGATTTTTGGCCATTTTGCCAAATCGAAAACTATTAGAAAGCTATAAATAATTTCCTGTTTTAGAAGAAGGCCGAACAACTTGCGAGCGAAAAGCTGAAGGCCGAACAGCTTGCCAACGAACAGCTGAAGGCCGAGCTTGCCGACGCGGTGTTGCTCCCGCCCCCGCCGCCACCACCAATTTTGGAGCCGGTTGAAGGCCAAAAACTCGCACCCGATGCCTCTTCGCCGATCGCCCCCAGCAGATCTCAGGAGGTCGTGACGGCCACCGCCAAGTTGGACGCGATGCAAGCGTACGCTTCTACGGATGACGAGCACTACGACACGCCGACCAAAGCGATCACCGCTTCTCACGACGACTCCACGCCGACCGTGCAGCCGGCGGGGACGGACAGCTTATCTACGCCCATTTCGCCGCTCAACACCGATGCGTTCTTTACGCCTGGGACCACCGGATATATCGGCCCGGTGTTTAAATTTACCGCGGCTCGGAAGCAAGGAGAAGCGAATGGGGTATGAATTTGTTGCTATTCATATGCTTATGAATATTTTTGTTCATTTTCTAGCTTTTCCAAATGGGAAGGCCGGTTTTTTCCCCGCAGTATTTTATTGTTTTGATCAGATTTAGCTAGATTTCAAGGGAAAAAAGCCTTTTAGAAGACTTCGAAAGTCATTAAAACATTTCTATCAGTTTTTTTGGCAAAAAAGTAGATTTGTTTTTGTCCTATTTTACATGTATTGTTTTTAGTGTTCTTTGTAATATTTAGCTATATGAGAGAAAAGGTTCAAAAACATCGCGTCCTCCAAAATTTCAAATTTTGCGTGAAATTCGGCCATTTTGCGACCAATAATCGGCCTTCTGTAGTGTTTTAAGCCAAAATTTTAAAGCGTTGAGGCTTAGGTTTAGCATTAAACTAGAAATATTATTACAACACTAATTTAGGTCGCGCAAGGTGCAAAATCGCCATTCAACAAGGACTCGACGTTGAACGGGGGCTCTGCCACAAGGACGCCTTCCGTTACAATTATCGCAGACCTGAGAAAGGATCTTCACAAAAGGAAACTCGTATGATGGATGCGTATTTAAAGGAATAATTATTTTTTAGGATTCAGCAAAGTCGACGGCCAACAAGGGCGCGGACGCTTCTACGCCGCTTGCGCGGGTCACGACAAAGCCAGCCAGATCCGAGATTGATCTGGCGAAGTCTGGCAGGTCGGCCTTGGACGTGGCTCGGCAAAAACTTCATGCGGACCGCTTGAAGGTAAATTGATTAACTTCGGTACTGGACTGTGGGATTTGGCCCATTTTTATAGTCTTTTACTAGTTTTTGATTTCTAACAAATCAGAAAGAAGTAAAATGGTGAGAAATAAAATCCTAGAGGGTTTTTAAAATGTTTAATTTTATGGCAATTTTTCATAGATATTTTTCAGAAACTTGTTTGTGCTTTTTCTATTCAAAAACTGTGTAAGTAGCTATAGAAATGAATTTCGTTATATGGCTTTACGAGATTAATCTTGGCTTCCGCCGCTACCTCAACTTCTACAACAAGCCAATTTTTAGAAATCTAACACCGACTTGTCGATCCCGAAGCCTACCCCGCCGCAACGACATGGTATACATCGGATTTTCTCAGAGTATACGTTCTACTAGGTCACTCGGTGCTCGACATGCTGCTGCCCGATCCGGAGGACGAGGCGAGGAAGAAGGAGCGAAAAGAGGCAAGAAGAGCGTGGTTTATTTTGAATATATTCTGTTTAGCTGGCTGAAAAGCGTGCCGAGCTGGAGCGGCAAAAGGCCCTGGAGGCGAAGAAGCTCAAGGAGCAAGAGAGCCGCGCGACGGCGGAGAGGATGCGCGAGGCGACGAAGATCGAGGTCTGTCGAGTAGTTATATAAAAAACTGCTCTGTTAGCGGGGGGGGGCTATTCTTCGATAGGCATGAAGTAGTCTGATAAGTAAAAACGTTAATGATTTTACCTGGGTCATTCAAAATGCTTTTTTTGTAATTTTCTTGGAACTGTCTTTTCTTAGTTTTTAGCTATAAATATTGCCAAAATACTAAAAAAATTGTTAAATTCGCAGGGTAGGGGTAAAATCGTGGTATAACTCTTCGCTTTTCAATTATTTTTCTAGATCGAAAAGATGCGGCTGAGCGATCGTCGGAAGCGCGACACGCATCCGGTCTTCCAAGAATCGTGCTTCTACGACGCGTGCGACATCGTCGACGCCTGCGCCAAGCTGTGGGGCGACGCCATTCCGAGCGAATGGCTCGAAGGCCATGAAGATTACGAAGAATCCGTGGACTCGGGCGACGAAAATAATAAGCAAACCATGACCGGAATCGTGGGTTGAGCCGACGTTGTCATATTTCGTTTTTGCCCTCAGGCCCCGCTCCCGCCCCAATTGTTGTCCATCGCATGTCGGCTGTTTACTAGGATTAGATTAGAAAAATTGTTGCATGGGTGTTTAGCTTGATATACCTAGGTTCTTAATCTATTTACTTGGCTTGTTTTCGTTCTCGTGCTTTGCTGGTTGATAAATTTTGTATTTGCGCCTTTGGATACGGGGCGATTTGAGCCAGAACCGGCTGTAATGTTTTTTTTTAGATATACAGTTTCCTTTCCTGACCTCTCCGATCACCTGAAGAAATTTTCGCTGAGTTTTAATGGCCTTTCCAAGCTTACGGAGTGGCTTAATTTTTGAAAGCTACCTCTAACAATTTTCTGAAATCCTTTTGGGGGTACTCCGAGATGCATTTTCGAACGCGCTAACCCATGAACCTATAGCCAAAAATTTTTGCGTCAACATTTTAATTTCCTGGCAATCCAACCCACTTTTAAAGAATTTTTTTGCATAGAGTTCGAGGGACAGGTTCGTGAGGTGGCGCCCTCGCAAACGCATCTTTTTTTACTACATTCGCTTGTCGATCGTTGCTAAAACGTATTCCATGCGATTTTTAGAAAGAACTAAAATCAGGAATTGCGGGAGAATTTGGGACAAAAACCGTTGTAAGTTTTGAAAGGGCGCGTCGCAAAATTTAAAAAAACTGATGCGGAATCTGTGAAAAATTTTACGATTGATAAGGCCGGTTACGAATGGAGTGTTTTTGTCCCAGTGGATGCCCCACTTTTTCATTTTTTAAAGGTTTTAGTGGAGGGGTCTAAACCCGTCTATCTGGGGCCAACTGAGAACAAATCACCCTTTTCAGCCTAGATCAAAACACATCACTCTGTGACATTCTTCAGAGATCGTTGAGCAACTGTGCGAGTGGATAAGGGAAAGCCGCGCGGCGTTCTGTTACCTGATTGGCCCGCGGGGACCGGTCAACCCTTCCGCCCCGCTGGTAGACAATGGATGGGGTGATGAAGCCCGTTAGCGGCTGCCAGGTAGCCCGAGTATATCCTCAGATTCGATTAGCCTGCAGCAACAGTATAAATAATAGCCAGAGGGTGGTAGCAAGCATCTGGCTGTGTTTTGGTGCTTGCATTACATCATCAAGCCTTACTTTTCCGGAATTTATCTGGGTTTTCTAGCTTTGTAGGGTTCTGGCGCATTAGCGCGAGGGATAAACCTTTTTTCAGCCTAAATTCAAGCCTTCAATTTTAATAAAATCTAGGTTATTTTTAAAGTGTTTTAGCAGTTTCCTAGTCACACTTTGAAAACAAAAACACATTTTTTGGCAATTTTGGCCCAAAAGCCGAATTTTTGAGAATGTAGTAATAGCCCTACTTTTTGCAATTAGTGCCCTTATATACCGTTTATTATCAGACTTTTCTCCAAGCCTACGCCATGAAGTCGTTCGTCGCTTTCTGCCTGATTGTCGAAGTCGCCTACGCTTGCATCGCCATCCCGCCGCTTCCGGGCGCGGCTCCTCCACCACCACCGCCTCCACCGCCGGCTCCTTGCTGCTGTAATTCAAGACTATTGATTTTTTAAATCTAAGATGCAATCATTTCCTGAAAATCGCGATTTAGCGGAGTTTTACGAAGCCTCCCCGAGCGAGGCGTATCAATTTTTCTGTCCGAATCTAGCGTGAAAAGCGGAAGCGGAGTAGGAAGCTATGAAACTTCGTGATTTGTATTTTTTTATCTAAAGCTCAATGCACTTTTAATTTCAGGAGTTTAGCGAAGACTCCTGAACCCGCAGAGCTCCACTTTTGCGTTTTATTGACAGTCGGCGCTCGCGATTCACATTTTTTTCCTTCGAAACCTAGCGCAAAAAGAGTAATTTTAATTGACGAATACTCAAAAATAATATTTGAAACACTTCTTGCACCTAGTAAACCTTTTTTACAGGTGCAGCCGCTGCGCCAGCTTGTGCGCCCCCGCCACCACCATGCGGTAAGTGCACGGACACTAAAACGTGATGTCAAAGTCAGAATTTCCGATTACCCGAAAAATTCATCCTGACAATTCGCATAAAATCGCTGGAAAAAAACCTTAGGCTGCGGCTGCGGCGGGCGCAAGAAGAGGTCGATTCTGGCGAGCGAGCAGCCGACGACGCTCAGCCTTGACGAGGTGGCCCTGGTCGCGTCAACGGAGGACCAGCTGTGCAACTCGCTGACGTTGAAAAAGATCTTGAAGGAGGTAAGGCATTTTCGAAAATACTTTCCAGCGAAAAGTTCGCTAATTGACGAGAAAGCGTCGACAACGAAAATTAGCTTAAAAAGGCGGGGTTTCAGAACATGACCAACTCGCCGAACTTCTCGAAGGTGGCCATCTCGAACATCCTCGCCGATCGGAACACGACTTTCTCGGTGAGTGCAGCAAAAGCGTTGAATTTGGCCATCTGATTCAAACGATACTTCATTGGGTTCTCTCGTGTTTGTAACAGTTTAAAAGTTTTCTAAATGATCCTGATACGTGAAATATGGCAAAGTTTTACTAAAAATACTATTAGAAGGCGGTTAAGAGCTCTGGATCTTTAATTTAAAGATTTTCAGGTGATCTGCGGAGCCGGCGAGCTGGAATTCGCAATGAGCCATGCCGTCGACCACTGCTCGCTGTCGCAGGATGGCGCCGCCTGCCAGATCTTCACCGAATAATTTCGCTATTGATTTTCACACATTTTGATTACTTTAGTAGTAAGTTACGTTTTTGGTTGACATTTCCCTTCCACCCCTACGCTCAGAACCCATTCACAGCGTCACGATAGCTCCGCACGTCTTTTAAGGCGTATAAATACTTAAATTACTTTCAGCGTATGACACCTTACAAGCCATTATTGAGCAATTTGTGATGTTTGATTACACGGAAGAAATAGTCTGGAATTTCCACCGACCCTCTAATTCCGCTCTTCAAAGGGCGGTCCGAATCGGACACACCGTCTGGCCGAGCTGTCCATTAAATTTTAATAGGCTGCGGGGCGCTAAAAATGGAACGCCCTTTGAGATATCAAGGTGTCGCGGTGCGTAAACTGGATTGTATCGGAAAATGTCAACCGAAGTAGATAAAAAACTTTCTCAAAATAACAAAAATTGGATCTATACTAAAATCCCGATTTTCCTGTTAATTTTAATCTCAAAAAACTGCTCAGCGCAATCGCAGCGGCAGAAAAAAAATTAGCGATCGAAAACACTTCATCTATATCTTTGCTTTCGAAGTCGACCAAAAGCTCCAAAGTCCCCCCGCGGATCAAAAAGTGCTCACCGGGTCGTCTCTCAAAATACCCCTGGGCTCCCCGAAGAAATCGTAAAAATCGGAGGGCCGAGTCGTGAAAATCAGCGGCGGCACCGGGGCTTTGATTTTGCACCCAACATGGCCCCGTAATCGCGTGACGCACCCAACAGGCAGCATCAACCAGGTTCAGCGCCGACTTGACGGAAAATCGAAAAAATCAGCTTCATGGAACTCCGCAGACTTGAAACTGTTCGAGTTTCCAGGATTCTGAAATTTTTATCCACAGTAATACCGTAAGTCGCACTCCGAGGAAACAGGCGGAACCTCTATTTCAAAGTACCAAAATCGACCTAGAAGAACCCCACAACTACACCTTTTTTAAGGTGATGCGCCTTCAGGGCTGCTTAGGGGAGCCGTAGGGAGGGCTAGGTGATCAATGGGGTCGATTTACGCTTCCTAGTTCCTTTAAACGGAAAGTGACATCCGGGACAATTCAAGTAAAGATCCCATAGCTTTAAATTTTTGACTGTATGGGCGAGATCCCAACCTGCAAGGGCTTCTACGCTTTGTCGATGTTCCTTTCCGGTAGTCCGTGTTTTGTAGGCCCACGTAGATTTTCAGAGCCACCCCGCGTACTAGCGTCTTTAATACGTTAAAATTCACATTTGGGATATACAAAGCAAAATTTTAGGTTCCGTGATCGGGTTTTGGTGTTGTGTAGGCCGTGCCCCGATATTTTTGGTCTTCGTGCGGGAAAAGTTTCGTAGTTGCTCAGCAGCTGTTGAAACATGGGATCAAGATCAGAATTTCAAGCTCTATCAAATTAGCTATTTAACTGGTCTTTCAAAATTCCAAAAACACTTAAAAACGGTTCCTTGGTACTACACCTTGAATCCAACAACCACAACCCGCCCTGTACCCAAAATCCCTAAAATTTTGAGAGGCTGGCCGGGGTGTGATTCGTGGCGTTGCTGCGTAGGGTTTGTGGGGATTTACGAGTTTTGATAGGGATTCGGCCTGGTCGAGATTCGAGGCCCCGGCCAAAACGGCGCAATTTATAATGCCGTTGACACTTTTTGTGTGCGAAATTCGAGCTGGGGCTGGGGTGATAAGGCCCCGGGTTTTGACGCCTGGGGCCTATGGTATTTTTTCAGTGAATTTTCTTTTAGCCGAATTAAATTTTAAAAGACTGTTGAGACAGAGTTGAGATTTAATGGATGGTTTTGAAGACCTTTATTGCTCTTTGCGTTTTTTGAAATGCTGTTTCATAGATTTCTTCGATAATTAGCGCACTATTTTCAGGTTTCTGCTCGTAAATTCAACCTCAGCCAATTGCTTCTAATATTCCGATTTTTCTCCCTTATCTACTACACGAATGCGATGACGGTCAGCTATAATCATCAAGTCGCCACCTCGAAGCCCTACTTAATTTTGAAGCTCTTGGGCAGGTAAAGCTACACTTTTTTCGCTTAAGAACGCCCCGAAAAACATAGTTTGTCGATGTATAAAATAACCCATTTTTTAATAGCTTAAATGGTCACTTTCAGATGGAAAGGCTCCGTTTGGAAAGCCGTCTCGGTTGAGCTCGGCATTTGGCTGGTTCTGTACTACACAATTTTCTGCGTTTATCGTTATGCTTTTGGGCGCAGTGCACAACAGTAAGTAATTCGAGAGACTGAATCCACGAACAAAAGGTGCACTATAAATGCTCTTGATCGAATGAAGAATGATTAGTTATAATCAAAATTAACGTTATTTCTTTCAGAAGATTCGAAGACTTTATCCGCTTCTTCGATGCCTCGATGAAATATATTCCCCTGGACTTTCTACTATCATTCTTCGTTACAATTATTGTCAGCCGATGGTCGACGATTTTCCAGAATTTGGGCATGATTGATAAGTGGGATTTAATGGAAAAATTATAAAACGGCTTTAGAAATTCAATAAAAACTTTTACCCTTTTGCAGCATTGCCTTATTTACGTCAAATTTTGTGAAGGGGACCAGCGATCGGGCGCGGAATATCAGACGAAATATTGTTAGGTTTGTATTTTTTGTCCTTGTAATACATATAGATAAAATTCCGTATATTTTATGGTTTTTATAAAGTGATTTTAACCCAATTGTTTCTTTAGGTATTGCTGCCTCTCGCAGGCCATGGTTTTCCGAGACTTGAGCATGCAGGTTCGCAGGCGATTTCCGACTTTTGAAGCCCTAGTGGCTGGAGGTAAGCACCTATTTGTGTATTCGATATTAAGCTGCTTTTCATGTACTTCGTATCGACTTCTACCGTAGCTTTTAGGCTTCATGATGGAGCACGAGCTCGAGCAGTTCCACGCCGTTAAAAATCGATACGCCAAATATTGGGTGCCGCTGAACTGGGCGCTGACGCTGTGCAACGACGCGAAAAAGGAGGGGTTCATCGATTCGCATATCAACGAATATGCCATCACTCAGGTGAATATTGGGTTCTTTAGGATTTCCAGGGGGAAAGGATTTCCGGGGACCAAATTTTTTCGGCCCGTGCCTAATTTTTTTCTAAATAGCGCATGCGTTTCTAAATGGTTTTTAACTATTCTTGAACATAAAAACTACCCACATTTCAATTAAAAAAAACTTAATTTTAGGTCGAAAAATCCTATAGAACCTATAAATCCTATAGAAGGTTTAGCGGGGGGAGGGATAGACCCAAAATGACTAAATTTTCGACGTTTTCAAACATTTTCCTTACTTTTTTGAAAGGTTTTTCTACTTCAAATAGTTAAAATTTACTAAAAACAATGTGAAAACACTCTATATTTGATTACTAGGTCAACCGGGAAAACCCGGAAAAATTTGGTCCCCGGAAATCCTAAAGAACCGAATATTGAACAGTAAATCGTGAAAAACATTAAAAGTATGGGCTTCTTCTCGTTTAAGTCTTTTTTAAGTAAAAAAATTCGTTAAAACTTCCAACGTCCAAGCTTTAAAATACTTTATTTCCAGGAAATCCGCCACTTCCGCACCGGGCTGTCGCTCGTTTGGCAACACGACTGGATTTCGTTGCCGATTCTGTATCCACAGGTAGACAAAAATTTGCCATTTAATATATCAATTTTTAAATATATTTTACTACCTTAAAATTAATAAAGCAACTTTTTTTTAGATCGTCTTCACAGCCACTCATGTCTACTTTCTCTTGGCACTGTTCTCCCGGCAGTTCATCGTCACGGCCGATCGGGTGCCTGGCGAGGTACGTTCTGATTAAAATTTTCAAGCTTACCCAAGATTTATATTGTTATTTAAGCCAAATATCGTTATTTTATGTTATTAATCTCGGTAAAACCCGTAGAAAAGTCGGTCAAAACGAGCCAATAGTTTTTGGCAGGATTTAAATCGATCGGTGCACAAACACATCGATATTTTAGGTCGATATTCACTTCCCTGTGATGACCGTCTGCCAATTTATCTTCTACGTTGGCTGGATGAAGGTGGAAAAATTATTTATAAATTTTTGAACAACATTCTTAGGTCGCCATGGCTCTTCTAAATCCTTTCGGAGAAGACGACGATGATTACGATTGTAACTTCTTGTTGGACAGGAATTTGACGGTGAGGGAGAACGACAGAGAGAGAGAGAGAGAGAGAGAAGAGAGAGAGAGAGAGAGAGAGAGAGAGAAGAGAGGAGAGAGAGCGAGAGAGAGGAGAGACCGTGTGTGAGAGAGAGAAAAAGAGATAGAGTAACTTTTTAGATGTCCCTAGGATGTCAAGATGCGCACCGTGATCCGCCGGAAATGAAAAAGGATGCTTTCTGGAATATGGAACAGGTAAATTGTAGCCCGTAGTCCGTACTTTTCTAAACTACACCTGTAGGCTCAACCCCTCTATTCCTGGCACTCTGCCCTCCGTCATATCAACTTCTTCATGGGTTCTGCGGCCCTGCAAGAGTACGTGATTTATCGAAAATAAAACCGATTTTTCCGTTTTTTTTTATAGTCGAACTCAGGTTTAGCCTAAAATTTGTATTTTTTCTTAATTTTTCGATTGAGCTATTTCAGAGTTTTTGGCCAGCTCAGCGTCTAAAACTCAACGAAAAAGCTTTTCAGAAAAGAAGAGGGCGGCATGAAGGGCGAGGAAATCACGATGGTGCCCCATCCCGTCAACGAGAAATACATGAATCGGTTAGGGTTTACAAAATTAAAATGTCGTAATTACCAATTAGCAATTAAAAGCAATGATTTTTATATTGATCTAAACCAGTTTAAAAACGCAAAAATTGAAACTAAGTGTCTCGATCTACAAATTTTAGAATCAAAAAATTTTTCTTGAAACTAAGCTTTAGCTTAAAAAATAACTTAAACATAATCTAAATTAGTTTAAAACGAGCCTGAAACTAGAAAATGTGGTGTTACCACTCATAAGCGTTTTTAAGCCAAGTCCCATTTTCAGAAACGAGCCCGGAGAACGACGCCCAACCGTCGAGTAAGCCAATAATTCATTACTTTCTGGCTTGCCGCTTCCGCTTTCCCCCAAAGATTTTAGGCCCTAAATTTTAGCTTGCGGATACGTCGTAACACTCCCAGACCTTCGATTTCTGATCGATCAGCCGGAGAAGATGAAGCCGGGCTGCTTCTCCTCGGGCGCTACGGTCCACGGTCGATAATTGGACTTTCCAGTCCCTTTAAAACCTCCCTAGACCCACTACGACACTTTCCTATCGCTACCGCTAGCCCTCTCTCACCCCCAGCTTGCACTGCATGGCCATTTTTTTGGTATTTTTGGCTTCGGCGACCTGTCCTGAATTTTCGAGCCTGTAAAACTTAATTTTTTTTTTGTGTTTATAGCCCTCAAAGAACGGCGCAACTCGGTTCGATGCTGTCGACGAGTTTGGCGAATATTCGGAGGATGACAAAGTGAGTTGAGTAGGGCAAGCTAGTAGTGATTTTTGGGGTATTTAGTAATTTAAATGTCCAGTAAAATACTCCAAAAGTGATAAAGGCATACCAGCAGTTTTTCCGTGCTTTGCAAAATTCGTTAAAAATAAGAAGAAGACGGGCATTAAGGACCATTGGAGAATCTCCCAGCCCTTGTTAGCTAGCGGTGATTATTGGGGAAATTTTATGGTTTGCGGGAAGGGATCAAAATTTTGGCTCACAAGGGCAAGCTAGCAGAGGTTATTTGAGAATTCTACTATACCTGGTTGAAATCCTGACCTCCTGAATCCTTGCCAAGACAAACAAGTAAAAAGCTTTAAAGGATCTACGGGCTGTGTCCGGGAACCGTGAGATGGCATACTAGCAAAGATCTTTTGATACGAAATCCCTAAACACCATTTTTGTAAGGGAACACGGCTATCCAGCAGTGATTATTGGCGAATTTCGGTTCCATAAAGTCATTAAAATTCGATTTCGTAAAGGAAAACTGGCAAAATTCTCCTTGGAACGCGTTTGTTATGATTTCCTAAAGCCCCGTTAGAAATCAAGGTTTTTAAAGGCACCATGAAGAGCCAAATGTAAGCCTACCATATGCAAATTTCAGTGCCTCCATGGGTTCTCGATCGCGGGTCAACTCGGCCGTAATTGTGGAAGAGGGCGCTGATCGGATTGCTAGACTACCGCCGTTTGAGGTGAGAAAAATAGCTAATTGGAATTTCATGTAGCTTTTCTGCCTTTGATAATAGATATAAGAAAGCTTACACACTTTTTCAGTATCAAGAAAAAAAATAAAATACATAAACATTATTGCAACTTTTCGTGATTCATAGGTACCTAATCAAGATCACATAATATTTTGGAACTTATAAGAATAAGAATAAACATAGCTAATAAGAACAGGTATATGAATGCCAAGTTTCTACGCCCTAAAAGATAAAATAAAGCTTTCTCCTTAGAACGGCCTCCGTCCCCGTGCCGCTTCAGAGCGACCACCTCAAATCAACATCTCCCGAGGGTCGCTTGATTCCGATCGATCCAATATAAGTGTACCCAAATTTTAGAGAATTTGCTTTGTCATTTTTTGTTATGCGAATTTATGTCTGCTTGTCTTCTGTGTGAATAAATTAGTGCTTTCCTGAAAAAACTTTGCTAGCACCTCCAACTATCGTCAAAGAATCCCTGCTAGCTTGCCTAGGCGCTTAAATTGCCTGAAGTTGGTGCTGTTTCGGCGCTACCCTGCCCGATTAGTGGCGAGCCGGAAGTGAAAAACTGGAATCCGCACAAAATCTTCGGCAGCTTCTCATTTGCGTATCTTCGACCGGAAGTGAAGATCGTGGGGTGGGGTTGGAACTTGGATGGCGCTTGGAACTTCAGTGGTTGCTGCTATTGCTCCGCCCAATAGCCCGAGTCGGGCAAGGACCTTTGCAAGCCAGCATTTTTTTGCCACCGACGTTACAAGGATTCGTAATTCGCCAATGAATATCATTCGGTTTCCGCAACGTCTTCTACAAGCTTGTCTTCTATTTTTTAAGTCCAGAGATCGGGATGCAAAAATTAAAGGTACAATCCGTGCTCCTTAAAAAACCCAGGTCGACGGCAAGAATTCGGCTGTCCGGCGGCTGCGGCCTCCGAGACTTCATATCCCTTCGCTCCCTCCCCACTCCCGTCTCTCCCCATTGCCGAGTGTTCTAAAGCGCCTGCCCCAGGCGAGCGTCCAGGGTTCGGTTTTGCCCGACTTTTAGCACCTATCGTAACCCGGCATTCTAAAACACAATTTGTCTAAAATCTTATACCATTCAAACGAGAGCAGACTGTACCTTTAAATGGCGCAACACCCTCGCCAGCTGGCAAACATTTACCAAAACCTCAACTTTCCACTACGAAACTTCCGACCGAAGAAACGTCAAGGCATTGGCTTCGTAATTGCACTTTCGCTATTGTACTCGATCGTACAATGCTCCCGCGAAAGTCTTGCTGGCATGCATTGAGTCCCCTCCCAGTCGGCCGGAGTTTTTCGAAAAAATCTTTGTAACCTCGCCGGGTAGCGGCAGAGTTCAGAGCAACATCTGTTTCCACAGGACATCCTTTTTTACGGATTCTGCACAGGGAAACGCCGCTTACTAGCTTTCCGCCGATAGTTAAAGGGACTCGGAAGTCAAAAATTGCGCGTGCAGGAATTGAACCTACTGGTCAAGAGCGAAAGGATCGCTGCCGAGAAGCACCACACAATCGATTTCGTAGCGAAACAAAGTGAAATATTTGAGAAAAACCGAAAAGTTCTTTGGGAAAAAAACGACTATTTGAGTGCGCGGCGATTACATGGCGTAATGCCTTGT
Organism: Mesorhabditis sp. LJ9110; assembly: GCA_038088335.1. Taxonomy (NCBI): domain Eukaryota; kingdom Metazoa; phylum Nematoda; class Chromadorea; order Rhabditida; family Rhabditidae; genus Mesorhabditis; species Mesorhabditis sp. LJ9110. The sequence goes on from JBBGBA010000285.1 coordinate 40,331, forward strand.
AAGGCCCCCAATCACTCGATCTCGGTGATTATCTCATCAATTTTCATAATTAAAAAGCCTAGAATGATCGAAATTCGGGAACGGGCACTTTGTTGACACTTGATTTGGCTAACATCTCTAATTTTCACAAAAATTTTCTGCTAGCATGCCTTGCCTGAGAAAGAAAGTTTGACCCGTCGGAAACAAAAGTTTTCAAAGGATCTCTGCTAGTTTGCCCTCAGTAACTCATCGTTTTTCACAAGTTCAACCAGCATGGTTTTATGTACGTCTGGAGAACCAGTCAAAAGCAGTTGGTTCGGTTCTTTGTGTCTGTTTTGAGGGTGTGGCTGGCTGGTCTGCCAAAAGCTTTTGCTCCTCCCTGCTCAGTCTCTCTATACGGGCCCGATAGGGATCTATTCCATGATGCCGAAGGGAGCATATCCCTCCTCCTCTCCTGCTCCTCCACCTCATGCTCCCCTCTCTCCCTTCCCAGTCCCTTTAATCTCCTCCTCCTCCTCGGGGGCTCATCGAAACGAGAATTCCCGAGGCACCATCAAGATGCCGTCGGCACCCTCGAACTTTTTTTTTGTCACTGGACATTTGCGGCTGTACCTGGGGTGTTGCAACTTTGATGCTTCGCTATATTACCCGATTGTTTCGGATTTTTTAATAAGATTTTTTGCAGTTCTCGTTTTTTTTGTTCTTGGGTTTTCTCCATTTAAAATGGATTTTCAAGTTGACACGATCAAATTTTTTGGTGTATTCTTTCTTGTTTTACTTGATTGAAAAAATTGAAATCGTGATTAGATTTCTTAAAATAGTTGAAATTGCGCACAAAAACACCAGCGAAAATCCTTACCTTATTTTATCTTTATTGGATTTTTATATACGTTTTTCGCCTGGAATTGCATGTTTGCGTATGTAAAATGTTAGGGAAATGTTGAAGTATTGATGCGTACGTTTTATCCTCATTTCTGTAGTTTTTCTAGCTTTTCGTTAGGTCCTATATAAAGATTTGTTTTTAAAAATAGCTCTAAATCGCTAAAAACAGCTCAGGAGTTTTTTTGCGGAGATTTCAAGGGGCTAGTCCACGAAAATCGCCTTCCTGCAACTTCCAGGCCTTAACAATACCCTATGCGTCCAGCCCCCGTATTTTTTAACACAATCCAGTTTTGGCTGCTTTCCTTCGAGCCGTCGTGGATTTTGTCAGTACGCGAGAGTACACTTTGATACCCCTACGCTGAATCCTATGCTTACCTAGCTTTTACTCTCTCTTCTTTTCTCTTTCTCTCTCTCTCTCTCTCTCTCTCTCTCTCTCTCTCTCTTTCTCTTTCTAATTGTTCTATAACTAGTTATAGCTGGCTTCCCTGCCGATCTGCGAAGGTGATGAGGCGGAATGCCCCCCTAGTTCGGCGTGGGGCTGGTGTGACTACGATGGTCCGTGGTGGAGCACTACTTGGGAGGAGGCTCGGGCACTTGGTACCCAATAATTAATAGAGAATGCGCACCACCTACTCACGGCCCCAAAATGTTTTTCTTTTCACTGCACTTTTAAGCATTTTAAATTAAAAATTTCGATATTTCCGAAGGCGGTTGAGCGCGAGAAACAGCGAAAATCTATGAAAAATGGTACAAATCAGCGAAAATGGAGTAGATGATTTGTTAAAATGTTTAATTTAAAGATTTACAAGTTGTTAAAATTCGTTTTCCAAACGTTTAAATACGCTAACGTTTTTTAGATTGTTTCGATAAGCATATTTTAAGCTGATGTGGAAAACAAGTCGAAAAATGGCTAAAAATTTGATATTTTTTGCACCCTTTTTGAATTTAAATGCCTAAGACAATTTTGCTATGTTTTTCAGGCTTCTCCAAGTGCACCAACCTGCTTTGCCAATTTTTCTTCAACAAAATCCTGCCCTACCTCCTCATCGCGTTATTAATTCTGAAGGTGGAACGCCACTATTTTGCCCCCAGGATGGAGTATCCATTTTTAAAAGGTGATTTTTTATATCAAGTATTGAATTTTTCATGATTCAAGGTTTTTATCAATTTTAGTGGATAACACCTCACGCGTAGACCTCGGTTTTCGTTTTCGTCAGTCGCAACGACACGAGAATTGCGGACCGAATACTACGCTTTTTATAGGTATGGATAGCCCGCGTGAATTCAGCTCTATATTTTTATTTCCTGACCCCATTGGTCCACTGCTAATCCATATTCCAAAAAATTTCCGGTTTTCAGGAGTCATTTCCCGGCCCACCGAATTTGACCTGCGGGAGAGCGTGCGGAACAGCTGGGCAAAGAAAGAGAATTTTGATGCCAATTTCACGAGAGTAGAATTTTTTGTCGGGAAGCCGGTAAGTTATCCAGTTTTAAAGGGAGCGGAAAGCCCCAAAATCAACCCTTGCAACGGCTAGGCCTAGACAATTACGCGGCATAGACTCCTTAGCCCCACTACTGGTTTATTTTTTCTAGAAAGACTGGGAAATCGAGCGTCTCCATGCCGAGATGTGGCAGCACGGCGATATATCAATTGTAGCGTTGTAGAGCTTTAAAATTCGTTCAAATTTTTTGAATCCTTATTGCTGTTTAGATCGACATGGAGGAGGACTACTACGCGTTGCCACAAAAGACGCTTGGGCTGCTGATGTACAAGGAGCAGCAGCAAGTTTTTAGCTATAAAGAAAGGCACAAAAAATTGTGCTCATTCTTCAAAGGATCTCTGTTAGCTGGTTATCTATCTCACTCAGGTACTATCTCGCTCTCTGTCTTTCTCTCACCCTCTCTATCGATTTCGGGTTCCCCGAAGACTCTTCATTTCTCAAATGATCTCTGCTAGGCTCAGAGATCACTTTTCCTCGTTCTCCTGTTCCTCCACAATGATCTTTACCTGCATGTCCTTTTGGAGTCTGAACATTGCTCAAGGAAACTCTGTAAGTCTGCCCCTTGAGAGCTTGTCAGTTCCCAAGGAGTCTCTGCTAACTTACCTCCCACCTTAACAGCCAATAACTTCAAAATATAATTCCAGATGCCCCAGAGCACGTTGCCTGATAAAATCTGACAGCGATAACGTGCTAAATGTGCCAGCATACGAACGGCTCTGTAATGAAACAAGTAACATTTTTTTTAATTTTTCAATTGCGACAAAATGAATTTGATGTTTTGCTATGGCATATCCCTAGAGCCAGAATCGAAGCGAATCTACGGCGCGTGCTCGGTGAAGACGAAAGTTCAACGTCATGGCAAATGGAGCATTCCCAGATGGCTACTGCCACAGAAGACGTTTCCTCAGTGAGTCCAAAAGCACACAGAAAACACATGTAAACTAGAAAGGCTGAAGTATAGTACGTTTTGTACATCATTATTTTCACAAGCACAGTGCTCTTCAAAACAGGCACATATATAGAATTTTTAGTCCTGGATTTCGGATTTTTACTTATTTAGATACTGCTCTACCGGCATTTACATGTTTGCCGGCAATTCAACAGTCAACGACATCCTGGAGAGGGTATTTTTGATGGAGTAATTCCTTGAAAAAACTAACATTTCAGGTCGGGACCTCAAAATATTCAAGATCGGCCAACTACCGTAAGCTGCCAGAGGACGTGCTGTTCAGCGGAATTTTCCCGGAGCAGCTTGGGATTTCCAGGGTTTGGAAAATTTAAATATTTTATAATAATTCAAAACCAATTTTAACAATTTTAAAAAAACTTTATTACATTTAAAATCTAAGTAAATGAAATTTGTAAGTTTCCCTGGTGCCTCCCTTCTTTCGCAAAATTCACGAAATTTGAGATCAAACCGCCCGATGGGCTTTTGTGCTTTTAGTGCGCGCGATCCGAGGCGATCTAAATCGAACTTGATCTGTAGATCTCCCCCAGATTGCATGCAAATTTCGGAAAATTTGTGCCGCCCGATGGCTCGAGCGGCAAAGTTCTTTTGGTGGCGGCGGGCACCCGGAAATTCGACTCGAAATCTGGGCTTCCGATCTCTTTGGGGAACTTAGCCGACAGCTGAAAATGGATAAAATGGAAAGGTCACAAAATTAGCATGTAGGCACCATCAGATACAAACTAAAATTAAATCATTCATTTTTATTGAATACTTTCTTGGGCAAAAACTAAGAAATTTTGCATATTTTAAAAATGCCGGTGGGATTGCCCTATTGGGGGGACCAAGTTTTTAATTAAGTTCCAATTTTTCGAATCTAAAAAAAGCGGAAATTTTTGAATATTGCCAACGTAAAAAATTTAGAATTTTTAATACAAAATATATCGACAACGATATTTTTTGTTTACAAATTCCTGATTTTTCATTTTAACATTGCTTGAAAAGTCCCTTTGTCGGTTTTAGGCTTACAATAAAGTCAATTTTTGATTAAAAAGTGCATTAATATACTTAATATTACTAGGTCTACCTAGACTTTTAAAAAAGTAGGTTTTCCCCTAATAAACTCGCGTCCTGCCCCTCCCCCGATAATGCACAAGAATCAAAAATCTGCTAAAAGCTGAGAAAGCTGAGAAAAATTTTTTCCAAATAACAACATTGTTCAGATAACAATCCCGGGCGTATCGTTCAATTCCACCGTCCTCACCGGCTGTGAGAATGGGACTACGCTGGTGTACAGTTTACACATGACGTCGAGCAAGGATCCGGCCGAACATCTGACATGGATCAGGAACACGGCAGCCGCCAAATGCTTCGATTTGAACCTCGCAAAAAAGAAGCAGAATTCAGAGGCGGAATCTGAAGAAGCGGAAGAGCCGGAATAAGCTGTAGAAAATTCCTAGAATTGTCATAGAAATCATAGAAAATTCATCGAAGAATCATCTGCTGCAAATTTAAATATTAAAGTTAAATTAAAGCAAATTTTAGGACAACAAACAAATTTTGAAGCTTCTAATTTTTTGTCGTGATCGCTTCCACCTTTATCAGCAATCAGCTTTTCCCAAAAATTTGCATACCTCGCATTGGAATTTGCCCTTATTAGTTTTTATCTTTTGTTTTGCCTTTTGGTCCCAGTCCTCGAATTGAATACCGGTCTCATTTGCATTATCACATATCGCATTGTTTATTTTTTTATAGAAGCGGTTTCAATAAATATTTTTTGATGCAGTTAAGAGCAAAAAAATACGCAAAATACAATATCACATGAAGCAGAGATCGAAACTGCTGATGGTCTTTTGTGCTTTTCGTGCGCGACTTGACCGGCAGAAGATCGCCCCCAGATTAAATGCAAATTTCCAAAATTCATGCCGTGCGAAGCTTAAGTTCGTCTGGCACGCAGCCGCGTGAACTTGGAAATTTCATCAACAAAGAGCTTCCTTGGCAACTGAATTATGAAAATGAAATAAACTAAAAAGGACAGATAAAAAACCTAATTTTTATTCTAAAAGTACTAGTTAGAAAATCATATTAAAATCACAAAACAAAAAAAACGCAAACGCAATCCGGGATTTTAAAAATCTGACTCTGGGAGTAGTTCGTTGCCTTGCGGGTCCCTTTAAAACCTAACCGGATTCTCAGGATCGGCGGATTTTAAAGAGACTGACAAGTTCAACGCTCGTTACGTCTCGCACTCACTCTTTCACTTAATCTAGCTCTCTCTCGCTCTCTCTCGCTGTCTCTCTCTCGCTCTCTCTCTCTGTCTCTCTCTCTCGCTCTCTCTCTCTCGCTGTCTCTCTCTCACGCTGTCTCTCTCTCGCTGTCTCTCTCTCTCCCTCTCTCTCTCTCGCTGTCTCTCTCTCCCTCTCTGCCAACCTTTGCCCCTCAAACTTTACCCTTCCGGCAACTTTCCGTCAATTTCCAATTTCGGCACGCATGGTTTCGCGTGGAGATAAGCCCTGCAAAAAAATAATTACTTTTTAATGGCAGGGTGAAACCAAAGACACCGCCAAGATACAAGCTACGGCCAGATCTTTGGCCCGCCGAAAAATGATGCTAAAAATTCTTCTAATTTTTGCCTATTTTCTGAGGATTACTGTAGCCGCCGACTGCGCGGAGTACAAAACATGTTCAAGTTGTGTGGACGGGGCTGCGGGCTGCGGGTTTGATTTCAAAAATTTGAATTTTAAGAAAAAATACTCTAGATGGTGCTTGGAAGAGAAAAAATGCTCGACGTCGACCGATTGTAAAACGGTGTATTTTCTAAAGGTTCGTTAGGAGAGAGTACATCTTTTGTAAGAAAATGACTGAAAAACCGATTCTTTGGCATTATCGGGGGGGTTTAGTGTAATTTTTGTCCAAAAAATGCCTAGTAAAATACGTAACAGTAAGTATTTTCATAGTGTTTTTAGGAATTTTTCTAGTATACTTATTTCTACAATACTTCAAGTGGAAACATTGTCCAAAAAATAAAAAAATTTAAAATTCGTATTTTCGGGCGAAAAATCGATATTTTTGCATTTTTGTAATAAACAAAATTGTAGGATTTTGCTTTTAAGGCTCGCAAAAACAGTTTAGAAGTTTTTACGTGATTCTATGGAAAAAATTAGATGCTAGAAAAAATTTGTTTTTGTCCGGTTTCCGAAATTTAGAAATTAAAAAATCTAGGATCCAAAAATGCATGAAAATGATTGTTTTTTAATGCCTATATAAACTTTTTGTCTATAATTTCAGATGATCGGTAGCCTTCCAGGTTCCTCTAAAACACAAAAAATGTAAAAATTCCAGGACGAGCCAAGCAACTGCCCCCGTCAGCCCGACCCGAATTTCCCATTCAACGAGACGCTGGCTCGGAACTGGGTCCTGCCGCTCTGTGCTGCCGCATACGGCACCGAACCGAATATTTGCATGCAGTAAGCGCTCTCTTTCTCTCTATCTCTCTCACTCTCTCGCTCTCTCTCTCTCTCTCTCTTTCTCGCTCGCCCTCGCTCTCGAAAATTATTCTTTCAGAAAGCACGTGCCTACCGCCACCTACTACGACCGCGTCGAAGTGGTGTGCGACGAGTTCAAGAAGCTCGGTACGTTGCGAAAATTCGAAGATTCATCCGCGTTTCCGTAATCCATCATTATAATGCTCAATGTACATTTTAGGTGACAACTGCTCAGCTTACACCTCTTACGACAAATCCTTGCAACAAATTATCGTAACCTTCCGCGGATCGGCCGGCAAATACGAGATGTTCATCGAGTTTTTGAGCATCGTGAAGTACGTATTTAGGTGTAGTTTGTAATTTTAGGGCTCCATAACTCAGGAAACTATAAATTCCCCTTTTTACAATAACCAATAGCAAGGCAAAATCCATAGAAACCAACTTTTAATTCCTGATCCCTTTAAAACGCCCATTTTAGCCATAAAGACGACTTTTTCGGCACGGGCAAAGTGTACGACTACTTCCACACGGCATTCCTCAAAATCTGGCAACCACAACTGCAGACTCAATTCCGCGCACTAAGGAAGGTGTTTCCCGGGTATAAAGTGCTGGTGGGTTACGGTATTGTACTTTTTAAGCTACTGCATTTTTATTTATCGTTAATTTTTTGGTATTTTACCGTTTAAAGCGTATTCTAGGTAATCGGTCACTCGCTTGGTGGGGCCTTAGCAGCGCTGGGAGCAGCTTATATTGCAAAGGTTGAGGGAGTGCCCGGAAAGGATATACGGTAAGCGAGAGAGAGAAAAGAAGAGAGCGCTTCTTAAAAATCTGTTTTCAGGCTTATTACCTTTGGCGAGCCGCGTGTTGGCGACAAGAATTTTGCCGACTATTTGGAGACTACGGTAAGATTTTCCATGTGTTAGAAAACATAATTTCCAGATCCCAAGCTCCTATCGAGTCGTGCACCAACTCGACCCGATCCCCCGCCTCCCACCCAAGCTATGCATTTTCGACATGGTGCACCACCGGACGGAATTGTGGTAAGAAACGAAATTAATTAGTATGCAACTTAATCAAATTTATAGATTTAACTCTCCGCAAAATAATAGAATTTAATTAAAATTCTTAAAATTCGGGAAATTTAATATAGTTAGCCTTTAAAATCTTTTATAAGTACGACTTCTTAACCAACTTTTAAGGTATCAAAACGACATGACGCCCGGCAAGAAATATGACATCTGCCCGTATCAGGACTTGGATGGGACTTGTGCGAACACGAAACAGGCATGGGTATTTGATGTAAGTGATATGCTTAATTTAGGTTTTTCTACAACCTACAGTAAATAAGTCACTTTTTTAGGACCACACCTCCTACTACCATCCGCCGGCTGCTATTCCCGCTTGGGGGAGGGGAGGATGTTAGCCATACTTTCTTCAAATGCATAAATTTTGAAAATGAAATTACGCTGCATCTACTACAGAGTATTTTTGGTTTTTTGTTTTTCTATTTTATTTATTTTAGCATTTTTGATCACTAAGAAGTTATCAAAAAGATTCAGAAATTTTTTGGCTTTTAAGATTTTGACATTGTATGGGGGCATTTTGGATACGTTTCTGCCCAAGAATGGGTTTGAAGGCCAGCTAGCAAAGCTTCTGTGGGATCGAAACAAAAAGGTAAAAAGCTAACAATCGCGTATGGGAATTTTCAGACTTCTGATAGACTGGCAGAGCCCTTTAGGGAATACTTTTCTATGCAAGGGCTATTTTAAAGGGACCGCAAAATCCCATTTTTTGATTCGGCGTTTTTTAGAGTTATAGTAACCAATTCGATTTAAAAAAATGCCGAAAAACGTATTGCCGTTTTATAAAATGTTTCTTTGAGTTAAATCCATCTCACGCCGTACCCGAAATTCCGGGCCAATACGAGCAACGAAACACTCCAAATGACACCTCTCCTGTTCACACATCACAAACATAGAGTTTTCTCTCCGGTCCCTCATAATTTCTGTCTATCGTAAGATGTCTACAGCCGAAATCCGGAAGTCTCGATTTTCGTCAGGCTCCTCCGGAAGCCTATTAAACGGGGCCGTCAAATCTTCAGTGTCCCTCCATTTCCCAGCCATAAAGTACGAGACAATCCGAGGGTTATGACGGTCTATATGTTGCGGAAAAAGGGAAGGGAGAGTCATTTACATTTTCACCCTATAGACGGCGACAGTCTATGAAATAGAGGCAGCAACGGGACAGAGTAGATCTGTTTACGGTAGGTAATAGTGACTTTTAGGGTAGGCAATCTAGCAGAGCTTATTTTAGAAACGTCTGGTTAGCAGAAAAGGTGCTTTTGCATTATCGGGGGGGGGGGGGGATTCGAAGGGATCACGGGCCATACATCTTAATTTAGGCGGACCTTTCGCGTTATCGGGGGGTCAGGAGGAACATCTTAATTTATTCGCATCTTTTGCGATATCGGGGGGAGAGCTATAAACATAATAGTCAGTATTTATAGTGTTTTTAGTAAAATGTAAATATTTTAAGTGACAAAACGATCAAAAACTTTTAACAAATTTCTGAAAATCAAAATTTTTGTACAAAATTGAGTTTTTTAATGAATTTTTCAAATCAGGGTTCGTATGGATTTTGCGTCGAACATACTAAAAACGGTTAGAAGCATTTCCTCTATTCTTAATGGAAAAACTGAAACTGAAATAAAGAAAAAATGCGTCGCTTCGAAAGCGCCTCTCACGACTCCCCCCGATAATGCGGAAGCACCGAGAAATCGAAATCCAAAAGGGGATTGTTGGAAACGAAGGAGGGATAGCAGAAGTCCTTTTGCAAATCCGGAAATGAAGAAAATTTCCAGATGCCCAATCGTCTGCTAATATTCGGTCTGCTGCTGCTATCCACGCAGTTGCTCCACCTCGTCAATGCCTCAGAAGCCACCATCGATATCACGATCAGTGCCGAGGATCTGGAGGATGATTCTGACGAATCGCAAGAAGATATCACTGATCCTGTGATGCCCGATGAGAAGGCTGATATTGAATTTAGCAATGTGAGGTGGTTTGGCTTCGACGTTCCCTTGAAAGGGGTATTTACTATACTTCTCCGCCCACCCGGGGCCCTAGGGGGACAGAGGGGACTGAAAGGGGGATGGTGGGGTCCCCGGGGACCCCGGGGACCCCAAATGACCGTGCCCCTACCCCCTGAGGCATGCAGCCAATAGACTCGCTAGGAATAAAAGAAATTAAGAATACAAGCGGAACATTCTCTCCATGCGGAATAGGCCAGTAAAGATCGTAAAGCTTATCGCACCCTCTTACAGGACCCATTCGATAAATTTCTGCGCTGGGCTATTCTAAAACTAGGTGCAAAGATAGAGGAAGGTCTGCTCTTAGTTCCTAGTCTGCTAGTAGATTCGAAAACAATCATAAACAAAAGTTATAGCTAATTGAAAACTTCAGAAAACATTGAATTGGAATCGTCGCGTAAATTTTTAAAAGCCCAATTTTTCTCAATATTGGGTAGTTCATGAGCAAAGTCTCTTCTATTTTCAAACTTCAAACCATCAGAAGTCTCGATTCCAACGCTCGATTTTGACAAAACCACTATTAAAAGGTAGAGCAAAGTCTCTTCTATTTTTTGAGCGGCCACTCAGATTATGAAACTGCCGTATAAAAAAGTTACAGAGGCTTGAAAGCGCAGAAGACGGACCCCCTTTGCTTTAAGAACCAATTGCGCGTCGATTGGAGCGTGCCGTAGGCTAGCCCCGTCTTCCCCTCTCATGCGCGTTTTTCTTAAAGGATGAATCGCCGTGTTTGGCAGGGCGCCCTGTGGGGGGTGGGGGGTGGGGGGAGGGAGGAAGAATCCCGGGGTCCCCACCATCCCCCCTTTCAGTCCCCCCTCTGTCCCCCCTAGGGGGCCCACCCGGGGTGGGCGGAGAAGTATAGTATTTACCGTAAACTTCGTACGCCACGCTAAACTACGTACACTACGCTACGCTACTTACGCTACGCTATGTTGGCCCAATTAAGGGGGGACCCTTTTGATTTAATTTTTCCAAAAAATTGTTTGCCTGCGCTATTTTTGTCTATTTTTAACACTAGTTTTAGTGTTATAAACCCTATGTTTTCAAAAATTTTGCCTGCGGCGCTATAGTTTTAGTCATATTAGTGACACATTTTTGGGGTCGCCCCCCCCCCCGAAATTTGGGTTTCCCTAAACTTACTGCGCACGTGCAATACTTGAGAGTTTTTTGCCTGCGATTACGCCACGCTTACATACACCACACTTACGTACGCTACGCGAGATACGTACGATACGCTTATGCTACGATTATGCTACACTTCCGTACTGATGTTGTATCAGAATTGCACGGCGATGACGAAGGCCAATGACAAGGAGATCTGCCAGATGATTCAGCGGTGGTCCAAGCAAGTTCATGTCGGTTTTTCTTCATCTTCTTCATTTTCGGCCTTTCTCTCTCTCGCTCTCTCCCTCTCTCTCTCTCTCTCTCTCTCTCTCTCTCTTTTCTCTCTCCCTCTCTCTCTCCTTCTCTCTCTCTCTCTCTCTCTCTCTCTCTCTCCCTCTCGCTCTATCTCTCTCGCTACAACTACGCGACGCTCCAAATTCCGCTCCCCCGTGTCATTTCGCGCCTCACTTACTTAAATATTAAACCCTAATCGACGAAGGGGTCGAGGGGTAGCATTCTTGCCAGCCCCTTTAAAAGAGTAATATGCTAATTTTGAGATCCAAGATTTCAGAAAGAAGTAGTCAAACGCAAGGAGGAGTGCAACAACCGCGGAATGGGCATCAACCAGGTGGTCATCGGAATCAAAAAGAAGGCGGTATGTTTTATTTCTTTCATGCGTGCCGGAAATTAAAAAAATGCTGTACCGATCGAATTCCAGGCGCAGGCTGTCAACACCACGGCAAACGGACGATTCGGGCTGGCTTTGGATCGTGATGCTGCCATTCAGTATGAAATTTATGGGCTCTTCGGCCTCTAAATTTAGTCTACGCGCTAGCTTCATAAAAAATTAGTGTAAAAGCGTACTTTTCCGGCTATTGAAAGCTTAACTAAAAATTTTCAGGGCCCATTGCAACACTCGGCGTGCTCCCAGGCAACAACTGATTCAGGAAAAGCATGAAATCAGGGCGAAGCGACAAAGGTTGAATCGGGGACCCATGGGGCTTACGGTAATGAAAATTTTCAGATACACCCCTTTGTAAAAGTATTTTTACATTGTATATTTGTATTTTAAATTCATTTATAAATTTAGGGATTGTAATTTAGGAGCTCCGCGGCTACGTCGCGGCCCGGAAGGATGCGAAACACGCGGCGGCAAACGCGACGCACGAGCTGCAAGCAGCCCAGCAACAACTGAAGACGCTCGTTGGTACGTGGAAATTTTAAAGGGATTGGCAAGGCATGCATATGGATTTTGGCTATGGATTCCTTATGAATTTTAGCGCGCAACCCCAAAACAGTTAAAAATGACGAAAAATTCCCAAATATTCTCTGCTAGCTTGCGGGGGAGCCGAGAAAAGCGTAGATAAGTTAATGGAGAAATTTACACATTATACATATCTTGTCTCTTAAATTGGTTTTAATCGGACTTGTATTTTATTAAAATGAAGTTTTTATCTTTTTAGACAGCAAGGCCCCGAAAGTCCAGCTGGATGCTCAGCGTAAATTGGTCAACCAAGCACGATCAAGAAACCAGCGGGCCATCAAGAAACTGCAGGTATCTTAGAAAACGTCATTTCTGGAATGTATCTTCACCGTTTTAGAACGCTATCAACGAACACAAGATTGCGAAGCGCCGGTTCGTGAAGCTGCACCCGAAAAACGGTACTGAACAAGCTCCCTTTCCAATTTTTTAATACAGTAACCCAAAACGTGACTTCCGGATGTTCGAATTCCTTAGGAGACCTATAATATAGAAAGTTTTGACGGAATTTTCCGCGCTTAACTTAGTTTAGTTTTACGTATCTTTTGCAGCCGCCGTCCTGGCCGCCAAGCAAAAACTGGAGCAGCAGCAGAAGAAGGCCGGGAAAGTTGGAGGAGCTCTCCTGAAGCCGATTCTGGCTGCAAGACCGCCTGGTAATTCCTCTAAAATATCCCATAGAGCTGAGTTAATCAATATTGATTTAGCTTAAAAGTGGAAGTACTGAAAAATAGCCTAATTTTTTAAACGTATTGAAATAGGGTCTGAATAATCTCATTTCATAGGAAAACCCCGTGGAAAGCGAGCTGCCACCAATTCCACGACGCTCCGCGCTGACGGAAAGGGAGTGGACGCGAAGGCGACGAGCTATGAAGAGTGCATGACCATCGCTTGTCTATGCAAATTTTGGAATGGTGGGCGTTCGAAAGGGAGGGCAAGCTAGCAGAGATCGTTGAAGATACGTGGCAACCTAGCAAATACCATTTGCGTATCAAAAAAACTGCTTCAGGCACCGCTTCTCAAAACTGCACCTACAAGGGGATACCATTGACGAAGGTCGGTTTTTTGTAGTCGATATCCGATATAAAGTAGCTAAACAAAAGCAAAATCTGCGTTTTTAGTCGATCCGCAAGGAGTACCACATGCTGACCGACTCGGAGCGGGAACGTTACCACGCCGCACTCACCAAGCTGAAGGAGAAGGGCGTGTACGATGTTTTTGGTAGGTACTGGGCTTAGCTTGGCTTGACTTCAGCTTTGCTTAGGCTTGGGAAACTTACCCTTTTAAGCCACTTTCCACGCCGCTGCGGCCCACGCCGTCAACGCGCACAACGGCCCCGCTTTTTTGCTGTGGCACAGAGAGCTGTTGAAGCGGTAAGAGCGAGAGAGAGAGAGAGAGAGATTCGTTTAATTTGCAGTTACGAGCTCGAGCTCCGCAAAATCGACCCACTCGTCGGCCTCCCCTACTGGCTGAGCAGCGTCAACAACTACGCCCCAAAACAGGGCGAAATCGTGTGGCGCTCGCAGAAGCAGATCACGTTCAGGTAGAGAGGTAGAGCGAGAGAGAGTGAGAGAGAGAGAGAGCGAGAGAGAAGATGGTTATTAATGCGTTTAGCGACAACTTCATGGGCACTCCCGTTGGAGCGATCACGGCTGGACCTGCGGCTGGCTGGAATAACACGGCTAAGGTAAGTTAAGTTCAGCTTTGGATGCAATACCTTATCGAAAGCTCACCAATTGTTTCACCTAATGTGGCAATTTCCGCTATTTTTAGACCGGTCCGCTCACCCGTAACGTCGGCCGTAGTCTCGTGTACTACGTCACCACCACCGTCTCACAGATCATGAAATACGCCTCGGATTACACGTACATCTTCCGCGTGTTGGACCCGATTAAGGTGAGTTTTCGCAGTGCCTTTAAAATAAGCATAATTCGCAGACATGCACCGTCGATTGGTTCAAGTCTCCGGACCCGAGTCTCGAGCTGTACCATGGATATGCGCATACCAGCGTTGGAGGTTGATTTTTGGGGGAATTTTGGGAGTGCGGGAGAGACAGAGAGAGAGAGAGAGAGAGAGAGAGAGAGAGAGACGGAAAGTTAGGGAGAGCCAAACGCTTTTTCAGGCGATATGGGCGATACACCGACAGCCGGAGCCGATCCGCTATTTTTCATGCATCACGCCGTCTACGATCAGATTTTCGAAATGTGGCGTCAAAAATGGCAGGTAGGAGATGGATATGTAGCTCTTTCTCCCTCTCTCAGTCTGGCTCTCTCTCTCGCTCTCTCTCGCTCTGGCTCTCTGTCGCTCTCTCTCCCTAAAACCCAAAATTCAGGATCGTGATGAGCGTGAAACACAGTACCCCTCGGATGACATCATCTCTGGCTGCGTATCTTCTACACATTCCGGTGGCGCGGCGTTGGAGCCGTTTACAAATCTTAGGTATGGAGAGCGAGAGGAAGAGAGAGGGATATAGGGAGAGATCGGTAAATTTCTAGAGTTATCGACGCGCTCTCCAATCTGTACACCGACGAGCTCTACGAGTACGGGACACCACCAAGCTGTTCGGCCGCCAAACCAGATTGTGGCAGTCCGTAAGCCCAGTTTGGCTTGTATTTCAAAGCTAGCTAACCTTCTTTGAATTATCAAAATCCGTAAATAAGTTTAAGAGTTGCTTTCAACCCCCTTTGAAATAGGAAAACCTACTTTTAGGTACTTGTTCTGCTCGTTGAGCAACGTCTCGTGGTGGGAGACGGCCGACTCGATGGTCAAGTGCATGGCCAAGATTTTGCCAGGGGGATCGGTAATTTACCGATTAGCTTGAATGATCAACTCCGTGTAGTGCGGCGACTTCGTGAAGGGCGAGAGCCCGTGCTACCAGGGGAAATGCGTCAACGGGACTTGCGTGGTAGTTTTCGGTTTCTTATTTTTAAAAGACAATTAAAAAAAACCAAAAGCATATTTTTAGGCCGCCTAGGAGCTACGAAATGCGCCTCTTTCCGCCCGAATCCAAACTCCAACTATCGAATAAAGCTTCTGACGTTTTTACTTTGCCACTTTTATTGCATCCGATCAGACGACCAAGCTCCCACAGTCGTAAATTCGACAATTCTGAATTCCGTTTGTCTTTTTTATGTTGCGGAAAGGCGTAGACTGGAACTTTTCAACCGCCTCGTCAATCTGAAACATTTTCCCGACCGACAAATTCGATACTACTCTACTAAGAAATTCATAACAAATTCTACAGTATTCTGCGATGCGACCGCATCTGGCTATGCCCTTGTTATTGCTATTTTCTGCTTTTTTGGCCCTTGGATTTGCCCTAAACAAAGCAGTATTGGATCTGGAAATTGATGAAGATGACGTGGAGGACATTGAAATATCCGATTCTTCCGACGAAAAAGAAGATTTGGACCCGGAATTACCGGACGAGAAGCCGGACGTCAAATTTGCTACGGTGAGCAATAGAGGCATATGAAATAAAAAGCAATGCAATGAAAGAAAAACGGAAACTTATAGCGAAGCTGATAATAGGGAAAACTTCACTTTTCTTGCGTATGCCAAAGGAAGCCAATCGCAAATTCCACATCTATTTAGGACTGTTCAACGATTCACAGCCAAATGGAAAGAGACATTTGTATGATGGCCCGCGAGTGGTCTATTCAAGTTCACGTTCGTTTTATAAATAAACGGTTTCAGGCTATAGATTGTTTTTGTTATTAATTTAATTAGATAATTTTTAAGAAAGAAGTATTGAAGCGAAAAGTCGAATGCAACGCCCTTCAGCTGGGTAACAACTCCATGAAAGGATTTTCGAAAAAGAAGGTATTGACTTAAAATCGATTTTTGTGTCTTGTCTTAAATAGTTATACTTTCGATTTTTCCTTTTATCTTTGATTTTTTCTATTTTTTTCAGATATAATTTATCTATTACAGAACGCCAATCAAAAAAGCACCGGCCGATTCGGGTTGGCCATGGATCGAGATGCGGCGATAAAGTGGGCAAATAATGATTATCACCGCTTTGGAAACTTACAATATAATAGAATTGGCGGCAAAAGTACGAAATAGAAATTCATTTAAGCAGAACAAACAATCAAATAGCTTTTAGTGCTCACTGCCATCATCGAAGAGTTCAACGGCGTAAATTGGCCGTTTTGAGACAGGAAAATCGTGCCAGAAAGCAGCTGCTGAACCGTGGGCCAATGGGGATTACGGTTACAAGGTCATTTTATAGAAATTTCCTATTTTCAGGAACTTCGCGAATTCGCAAAATCTCTTACAACAGCCCAGCAAGCCCTGAAAAATTCGTCTGCCGAATTACATGAAGCGCAGAAGAAGCTGAAGGAAATGATCGGTAAGCTCAAAAACGCATTTTTAAACGATTGAATACAACAAAAAATCCTGGATGGTCTTTTTTAGACCGAAAAAGCGCGAAGAGTCAGTTGGTTCAGCAGCGGAAACGTGTCAATCAGGCCAGAAATTGGCAGCAAAACGCCTGGAAGCGATTGAAGGTAATTTTTTCTGAAAATCGCAAAACTATAATTTGTTTAGATGGCTACGAATGAGCACAAAATTGCAAAGCGCCGATTTGCTAAATTGCACCCTAGGCATCGTAAGTTCCCAAAGCTTTGCAAGTGCAATTTT
Organism: Mesorhabditis sp. LJ9110; assembly: GCA_038088335.1. Lineage (NCBI taxonomy): Eukaryota > Metazoa > Nematoda > Chromadorea > Rhabditida > Rhabditidae > Mesorhabditis > Mesorhabditis sp. LJ9110. Next base: position 57,216 of record JBBGBA010000285.1, read on the forward strand.
AGGTGTGTTAAAATTGAATTAATCATTTTTGGTCCAACCTTCAATAAATATAAACTCAGGAAGCCAGACAAATTTCATTAGCCATCTTTATTTATCTTGTTTCAGCCCTCGTCATAGCCGCAAAACTTAAGGCTGCTCAGAACAAGAAATCTCCTCAACAACGACCAACGAGGAAAAATATCGCTGCTAATCGCTCAAGATCGCCGTCACCGAAAAGAGGCACGTTTTTTGCGTGAATCTGATCCGACCAATTTTTACGTTTGAAAAGCAATTTTACAGCCAAAAAGTCCAAAGCAAAACGAGCCGCTGAGCACTCAAATTCCACGACACTACGCGCGGACGGTCTAGGGATCGATGCGAAGGCGACAAGTTATCAGGAGTGCATGACCATCGCTTGTTTATGCAAATTTTGGAATGGTAGGGTTTTTGAAAGGGAAGCAAACTAGAGGACATCATAGTTTAGACACAACTTAGGAGAGATCATTTGCAGCCGCCTGGCAAAAATTCAGAGCCGCTTGTGATCACCTGGTAAAATACAGATTAGCAGAGAATTTATCAGAGGGCACGCTAGCAGAGCCTATTAAGGAAATAGGGGCAGGTTTGCAAAGGCAATTTGAGGAATCTTATGATCCTTTGAAACAAAAATACACGTTTTCTATACAGAATATTAAATTCTCCATTTCCAGGTACCTCCAGCGCAACCTGCCACTACAAGAAGCTCCCGTTGACGAAGGTGAAAACGCGAAAAAAGCTGGAAATGAACAGTTTCAGGCAATCCGGAAAGAATATCACACTCTCGCTGACGTCGAACGCAACCGATACCATGCCGCGCTGAAAACGCTGAAGAAAAAGGGGGTCTACGATGTTTTTGGTAAGACCTAAAAGACACGTGTGCTACAGTAATCTTCAGCCACCTTCCACGCAAAAGCCTCGAATGCGATGAATGCCCACCACGGGCCTGCGTTTTTGCCCTGGCATCGAGAGCTGTTGAAACGGTGCGTTTTCCTACGTATCTCTCTCTCCCTCTCTTTCTCACTCTACAGGGTGGCGATTAATTACCCGCGCGAGAAAAAACGCTCGCTCCGAATTTTCCTTAAAGCAATCTCTGATCCCTCTGCATTTTATGATATCACAAGGTATCTAGTACTTATTGCACAAAAAAAATTGGGTCAGGGGCCCTCCACTTTTTTCCAGCCCGAAAAATGTCGTCGAGCAAAAAAGCGCGCGCGCCGCGGGTATGTACCGATCAAAAAGCCCGATATTTTTTTCAGATTGATAGGTAGAGTCCTCAAATTATTGTTATTTCGATGCCTCCGATTACCCTCCAGATGCTCAAATCCATTAAGAGCATTTTTATTGAACCCTAGCCTTACCAAATAACAAAAATTCTACGTTCAATTTCCGCCTGGAGCCGAATCGGCCAGAATGATACACCTCAAAAATAAAAAGATTTTTCGGGGAAGTGCAATTTCGTTGATGTAACCCTCTTCTTATTGGTTTGATAGGACGCATTGTTAAATTGAGGCCGGTTCTGAAGAATTTTGGGAAAGTTCTGGGCCAAAAATGATGCCATCAATTCAGCCCGCGCCGCGCCTCAAAAATCGTCAGCAATTTCTAGCATTTTTGGATTCTAGTTTCCTGATAAAGTCTTATGAACCCAAGAACTTTTGGTATATGGTTGATGTAAGGATTGTACATATTTTCTAATATCGTACCGATAGATTCACGCGTAATATCGAAAGGACGCGCGGTTTTTATTTCCATTTGACCGATGTCGTTCTCGATACTGTATCTTTTTTTATCTTTTGACTTAGGTCGGTTTTCGAGCGCTTACTACGTTTGAAAAGAAGCGTGCAACATATCTGAGCCGTTTTATAAAAGATTAGCTACCGCCCATGGCTACAGTAGGCTTCAAAAGTGTGACCATGCGATCACGATGCGCGGTGTGAAGCCGGAATTTATGTTTCTTAGCTCGTAGTTTTTCGTGATTGCTTAACTCGGTTAAAATTTGAATAGGATGCAGCTAAACAACCACCAATATAGTAAAACCACTCTATCAAAGAAAATTTTAGAGTCTGATTTTTGGGGTAAAAGCGACGCGCAGGTAATTAATCGCCACCCTGTATGTCGCTCTCTCTCTCTCTCACTCTTTCTCATGTGAAAATCGCAATTTAGCTACGAGCTCGAGCTGCGCAAAATCGATCCACGCGTAGCGCTACCCTACTGGCTTAGCAGCGTCAACAACTACGCCCCAAAACAGCCGGAGTTTCCGTGGCGCTCCAGGCAACAGATCACTTTCAGGTATTTTTGCTACTTGTCTCATAAAGGGGCTGAGAGGTACCAGAAAATTCTACCCTTCCATCGATTAGGTCTCGGGCATTTACGCCATTAGGCGTGTGTCGAGCTGACTCTCTGGGTCCTTTAATCAATCGTTTCAGTTCGAAATTCATGGGATCAGCAGTGGGGCCCGTGACAACCGGACCGGCGGCCGGATGGAATCGAACGGACCGGGTAACGGTCAAAATTCGACAACAAAGATACCGTATTTTCGAGCGGTCCAATAACCCGAAATGCTGGGGATCGTAGCGCGTATTTCATGTTGACGAACGCCGCCCTAATCCTGGAATATGCAACCGATTACACGTGGGTATTCCGGACGACACCGCCCTACTTGGAGGTGCGTTGAAAAACTATAATCTATAAAAAGATGCTAAAATTTGGCGCAACAAGTTGGAGCAGTTGAGGGGCTTTTCAAACACGATCTCCCGATTTCAGACCTGCACTACCGACTGGTTCAAATCAACAAATCCAAGCTTCGAGGTCTACCACGGCTATGGGCATATGACCGTTGGAGGTAGAGAGAGAGAGAGAGAGAGAGAGAGAGAGAGAGAGAAAGAGAGAAAGAGAGCGAGAGAGAGCTTTCAGGAGATATGAACGTTACGGCGACAGCGGGCGCGGATCCGCTGTTCTTCATGCATCACGCCAACTACGATCAGTTATTCGAGACATGGCGCCAGAAGTGGCAGGTAGGAGATCAATATCTTCCTCTCTCTCTTAGTCTCTCTCTCTCTCTCTCTCTCTCTCTCTCTCCCTCTCCCGCTCGTTTCCAGGATCGTGACGAACGCGAGACCCAATACCCATCAGATGACATAATTTCTGAATGTACCTCAGCTACACACCAAGCAGCTGTCGCCATGGAACCATTTACGAATCTTAGGTCCGTTTCTCGCTTTTTTGAAGTTGGACATCAAGTCGGGCGAGTTCAGAAGCATTTGGATCATCGGGAGAGAGAAAGAGAGGGAGAGAGAGAGAGAAAGAATGTGAGAGAGCGACTTTTCTAGGGTTATCGACGGTCTCTCCAACCTGTACACGGACGAGCTCTACGAGTACGCCCCGGCGCCGAGCTGTTCGGTGGAAAAACCGGATTGTGGTAGTCCGTACGTAGCGCATCCTAACCTATCGAATTTGTTCGTCTACCAGATACCTCTTCTGCTCGTTGAGCAACACCACATGGTGGGAGACCCAGGTGGCGGTCAACTGTCTAGCGAAAATGATGCCGGGTGGAGAGGTAATTTAACATTTTTGAGGTTGGCCAAAAAGTTATATTAATTGCTTTAGTGTTCTCATTTCGTCTCTGGGGAGAAGCCGTGCTACCAAGGGAAATGTGTAAACGGGATCTGTGTGGTTGGTTTTGAACCTTAAAGGGAACAGAAAGCGCCCGAATCTACCCTATATTGACTACAGGGTGTCCCAAAACCCCCCCTCTAGAGGCCGCCAATCGGATCGGATCGGATCGGAATGATTTTTATACCAATCGAAAGCTCTCGGAAAGGCGAGAAAACAAGCGGGTTTCGTTTTCTAAAATTTAATCTGATTCTATCGATATTTCAGGTTTTCCTAAAAAGCCGGGAATTTTTCATCAGGAATTTCGCAATTAGCATGCAGATCTCGCATAAATCAGCAGTTTTCATGGTTTTTGGACCTAAAAATTAGCAAACAAAAAGGCTTAATTAAGAAATTCAACCCTCCTTGTTTTCTCGCCTTGTCGAGAGCTTTCGATAGATAACTAAATCGTAAAAATCGGAATCGACTGCGGACGGCTAGGTAGGGGGGTTTTTTTTTGGGACACCCTGTAGGGTTAGACAAATCTCTAACGTTCCAAAACACGACTTAATTGTTATCCCGAGAATGCATAATTTTTAGCTTTTTCTCGAGACCTAACCAACCTTTAAAGTTATAGAAAAAGAAACCCTGTTTTAGAAGACCTGATTGCACGTCATCAACACGTTCATCTGAGCTCTACTTACTTGATTTTAAGGCGAATAAAAATTTTTTCTAAAAGATGATGAACTGCACTGCAATAATTATTGAAGATAGAGAAAGAGAGACTAATGGAGAGAAAAAGAGAGAGAGAAAAAGAGAGAGGAGAGAGAGAGAGAGAGAGAGAGAGAGAGCTACTCCTTGGATTTGTGCAGCACATAAAATGTGCATCAACTGCTCAAGATACATTTCTTCTTCGTGCCAGTATCAATTCGAAAAATCCCTCCGTCTCTCTCTCTCACTCTCTCTCTCTATCTCTCTCTCTTTCTTTCTCTCTCACTCTGTCTCTCTTTTGGCTACAGCGTGTCGAAAGTCTCCAATTCGCATCGAGGTCAATGTCAAAATCGTGGCACTTCCTGGTATCAATTCCGCAGCTCGAACATTTGCTGGGCTCTGTTTTTTCGCGGCAGTTCAGCAAACCCTCAACAATTCCCACCCCCCATCTTCTGCTCTCTCTATCTCTTTACACTCTCGCTCTCTGTCTCTCTCTCATTCTTTCCTCGTGGGTCCTATATATTGTTTATTTCCATGGTCGTATGTTTGGATCCCGATGGACTTCCCGGTCGTGTCAGCTTTTATAAAACGCCCAAGATTTTTCAGAAATCAGTTTTCGCGACGATTTAGATCAAAAGCCGTGCGGCTACGTTTGAATTGTGTCAATTGATACAAAAATACATTGTTGTGATTTGCCGCGGTATTCCCTGTTACGCGCGGGCGAGAGAGAGAGAGATCGGGGCGAGCGAGAGAGCGAGAACGCGGGAGAGAGAGCACGAGATTGATAACCTCCATTTATTCATGTCTTTTAATCTGGCTACCGTGCTGCTTTTGGCTGCGGAAATAAGCCACGTTTCCCGGTTTAAGAATGAATTGCCTCTTAATAGCCGCGGTACTGCTCGCCAACGCGTTGGCCGTTAAACAGGTACGTCTCGCTACATATGAACATTGTCTGGTGGCGGTCGAAATTTTTGTCAAACGCGTAACGTGGGCGTTGCATGTCCTCGGGTAGTAGTGACGAAAGAGAGCGACACGCGCCGCGCACGCAACGCGTTCAACTTCCAGATCGGAAAGCGCAAGCGTTGCATTTTAGGATTTTAGAATTTTCATCCATTTTTTAGGTCATTATACAAAGCTTGAAAAGTGGCTCCTCCCTTAGGAACCCCTCTGCAAGACCGACACGGACTGTCGAAAAATCCTGAGCCCGGAATGTGATCAGAAGATCGTCGTGTGCAAAGTGTAAAACGACATGGTGCAGCCTGTATCGGGTATGGTAGAGAAGAGAGAGAGAGAGAGAGAGAGAGAGAGAGAGAGAGAGAAAGCCAGCTAGAGAGAGCATTGTGAATCTACCCCTTTCAGCCGTGCGACATCAAAAAAGGCGAGACCCGCAACATTGACTGCCTGGCTGGGCAGACCTGTGGACTTGATACCGGGGTAGGTCTTTAGATGCGTAATTAGTTGCTTTGCGGTGTTGTCGGGACCTAGTAGAAACTAGGGGTCCCTTTCAGGCTTTCTGATCCCTTAAAGCAACTAAAAACTCGTGAAAATTTTGCTCTTTTCAGGACAACAACTACAAATGCGTGACCGCCGTCGACAAGGGCGTCAATTGGATTTTGACGCCCCCGCCCAGGAAGCAAAATAGAGGGAAGCAGAATTAAAGTTTTTTAAACATTTAATATTTGTATATAATGTCAAAAATAAAATATATTTTTATATTGACCCTATCAAAAAAATCTTCGGTTTTGCCGCTATTCTTGGAAAATCGATGTATCCATTTTTAGATTTTTTTGTGTGAATTGGTGTCATAGGTATTTCTATTTCAATCGTAATTGAGCTTCCTGATCAACAACTTAGGTATTTAAATATGAAATTCTTCCTCGTCTTCGCTCTGCTGCTCGTCGCCGTCATGGCTCTGGGAACTGTGAGTTAATTTTGTTGAGAGAAGGCAAGCGAGAAATAGAGATAGAGAGAGCGAGGGGAGAGAGAGAGCAAGATCGAGAGAGAGTCGGAGAGTGAGAGAGAGAGAGAAATCGAGATAAAATTTAAATTGCATTTTGCCTATTTTTTTAGCCCTGCGACATCAAGAAGGGCGTCACCGGCAACCCGGACTGCAAAATGGCCGGCGAGACCTGCGAGAAGGATCTTGGGGTATGGAGAGAGAGAAAGAGAGAGAAGAGAGAGAGAGAGAGAGAGAGAGAGAGAGAGAGAGAATGAGTCGACAAGAGATCTAGCTATAACCAAATTTTCAGTCGAACATCTACCGTTGCGTGATCGCTATGGACCGTGGCGTCAACTGGGTCCTGACGCCTCCGCCAAAGAAGCTCGGGCAGCACTAGAGCAGCTTCAGCTCTCTCAAATTCATAATAGCCAATAAATTTCAAGCATCGTCCACTAGTGCGTTTGCCGGATTTGTTTGCCTATGATTTCTCGATGTTCAAAAATATACTAACCCAATTTTATCCCTTTTTCGTCTTGAGGGTTTAGGCATGAAGCATTTACTGTTATTGGCCGGCCGTACTGCTCGCTGTCGCCGCATGGGCTGTCGATCCGGTTTCGTTATAATTTTAAAAGTTAATGATGCCTTACTGTCGTCAACGCTTCAAACTCTGGCACGTCACTAACTCCTTCAGGAGCCATTCTGCAAGACGGATGCCGACTGTGTCAAAGGAACGCAATGCGACCGGAAAAAGGTGTTTTGCAAGTGTCGAACGACATGGTGCTACCAATATCGGGTAGGTGGTGGAGGTACTTGGTGTGCCGTGTTGCTTTCAAAAAGTCAGAATTCAGTCTCGTTATTTGTAATGCCGAGATTCACAAGGTTGAAATTTCTTCATGCCGAAATTTGCGGTGACGATCTTCATCCGGAATCCGGAAAACCCCACATACACTTCAAAAAATGTTTCGAAATTCTGAAATTTCGATATTGCGAGATCTCGACATAATGCTCGTAGGAGCGTAAAATCGCACCAACGTTTTCAAGAAAAAAAGATGATTATACACAATTTATTTCACCTTGAAAATAGTCTAAAAATTATATGCATCATGGATCAATTTGTTGCATCATGTTGCATCATGGATCAGAACGAAATGATCGTTTTGCTTTAGATACTTTTCCAAGCATCGGAATGAGTAGCAGTCCGGAAAGGGCGAGGGCCAGACCTGTAAAATAGTTTTTGAGAGCAAGAGAGATAGACAGAGCGAGAGAGAGAGAGAGAGAGAGAGAGAGAGAGAGGGAGCGAGGGAGGGAGAGACATACCCGAAAATATATAACTCGGATGGTAAGAGCCAGCAATATCAGCCAAGAACCCGGCAATCGACGGCCCGGCCAGCGTGCCGATACCCTAAAAAAATTAAATATTAGCAGTTTCCTAAAAAATTTTAACTAATTTAAAATTGTTTCAATTTTAGCGTCTCCTTCGCGTAGAATGGTAAGAAATATGTGGGTCCGTTTGTTCCAAATGACGTCAGCATCGCGGAGAGGCCATAGAAGAGGAAGAATGGGTTTTTGAAGAGAATTAGAGCCTCTTTGAACCAGTGCAGCCTAAAAATCGTTGAAAGTTAAAATTGATAAATTAAACTACACTTTTGACTTTACAATTAATTTATTAAGGCTTTGAGATTTTAGCCCCAAAACAAATTTAATTTGATTTAAAAATCCAAATTAAAAACTTACATTCCATCCTCTTCCTCCTTTGTCTCGGCCTGTTTCGCTAAAAGTTGCCCATTTTCCGCTGCCGGTTTTGCCGGGTCTTTTGGAGCCTCGCGGAACGTGAGGGCGAACAGGATGGAGAAGAGGAATAGCCCTAAAAGCGTATTTTTACCGTGCTGTCCCAAATGGTCCCGGCTCTCTCTCTCTCTATCTCGCTGTCTGTGTGTTTCTATCTCTCTCTCTCTCTCTCTCTCTCTCTCTCTCTCTCTCTTCTCTCTCTCTCTCTCTCTCTCTCTCTCTCTCTCTCTCTCTCTCTGATCTCCCTCGTTTTGCTCAAAATCGAGTAGTTACCGGTGAACAGCTTGAAGACGGCCGGCGCCCCGAAATGGGTGATCACGAACGCATTGATCGGGCTGAACAGGAAGGAGCCGATCCCCGCGCCGCATACTGTAATTCCGGTCGCGAGGGCGCGTTTTCTGAAAAGTTCGCGCTGACAAGGGAAGGTTGTTTGGGTCAGGTGTCAAATCGACTTGAAACTTTGCCAGCGGATAGAAAATCAAAAATAAAGTGGAGTTTCTTAATCTCATTTTTTGCACAATACCCCAAATTAAAAAGTTATAGGTCTTTGAAGTTACATAAAAAAGCACGAAACGACCCGACAATTCTGATCTGGTCCTCATTGTGGCCTGCCCCCTTTTCAAGCTCTTGCGTCGCCCCGACTGGCAAGCTGTTTGGCGCAGTAGGTAGTGCCCTAGAGTGCAAACTTTTTAAATTTTTGTAATCGAGTTCAAGTCTTTGATGCGTCCAACTTTTTGCTTTTTGGATTTTACGCCAACTAATCCTAATTTGCAAGAACAAAAAACAAAAAGCAAAAAGATAGAAAAGTTTCAGTCTCGAACTTTCGCCAAAAATTTTTCAAAAGATTGTGAGTCAAGCGCACTACCGATTGCGCTACAATGGACGTGGTGGGGTGGAGACGAGAGAGGGTCAAGAAATCACGCATGAAGAAAATCTGGAAACGGTGCGGCATTGGTGCAAAAGCCTGCGCAGAACTCATTTTTCAGACCACAAACTTAAAATGCTTATAACTTTTTAATTAGGGGTATTGTGCAGAAAACGACTTAGCGCACCTTGTTCCGTTTTCAATTTTTTATCCACTGGCCAATTTTCAGAAAGATTTGACACCTGACCCAAACAACCTTCCCTTGTGAGAATATTATAGAGAGAGAGAAGTGAGAGGAAGAGAGAGAGAGAGAGAGAGAGAGAGAGAGAGAGAGAGTGAGAGAGAGAGATAAACTCACTGATGGAAGTGTCGAGTGACGCAGACGATGGCCGGACAGTACATTAGCCCGGCACCGGTACCAAGTATGACACCTACGGTAACTCCCAACCATAACATGGAATCGGCCCACAGCGAGAGGAAGCAGCTGAAATTTGCATAGTTGGTTATTTTTTACGATTTTAAAGGAACTTCGAAGGCATAAATCGGCTTGAGTGGGCTTGCTAATGGCTTCAACGAGGCTTCAGGGACCTACCCAGTAGCCGAAAATACGCATCCAATCGCGCAAGTCAGGTTACATCCGATTCGATCAATTAGGACCGTGGCGAAGACCCCTGAAATCGACAGATTTTCACTTTAGGGAGTTGTCTAGATCGTCTAAAGGAACTATGAAGCCAAATACGGTACCTGAGGCCATGTAGAATCCATTCAAAATTGAGAACACCAGCGCGGCGTTGGTATTGTCGGAGTGGAGCTGCTAAAATTAAGAAAATATTTCGAATTTTTGCAATCCCACCGTCTTCAAGTCGTCCATCAAAATTCCGAGGGTGTTCACGAATCCATCAGCGACGACGTGGATTAGAAAGGCACTGAGAACGACGAGCTGAAGCAGTATAATTGGACGGGCTGCTCATACCGTGTATTGTCTTATTTTTGGTGGGGAATTTTGAATTCTTTGGCAAAAAGCCAGAATTAGCTTAAGGTACACATCTAATACCTATGGTTATTTTTGGGCTAATACGGTAATATTAACAATTTTAATTATATAAAATCAGTTTCTTAATTCTATCGGTCATACTTAATTCTTTGTGTATTTTATTGACAAATATTTGCAGATTTTTGCCACATACCCATCCCCAGCCTCCGTCAATTCCTTTCGTTTTTGTCGTTGCAGCGGTGGTCATTTTTCAGACCTAAATTTTTCTAGTGAAAAAGAAGGTCCAACCACCAAAATTACGATCAGAAATAAGAGAAAAATTGGCGTAGACAATCGAAAAGTGCACGATATCCCCCTATTTGTTTTTGGACCTGAAATTGGCTCGTCAAATAAATAGGGGGACCTGGATCTGGGGTGAGAGCATTGTTTTTTTTTAGGAAAAATCGGAATATAAAAATAGCGGAGAGAGAGAGAGAGAGAGAGAGGGGCAAGAGAGAAGCTAGAGAACGAGAGAGCGAGCAACAGCAATAGGGAGCGATAAAGAGAGAGGGGAGAGAGAGAGAGAGAGAGAGAGAGAGAGAGAGAGGAATGACACTTTTATAACTTCGTATGCCAAAAACTGGCAAAAAGTAATAAATTGCCGTGCCGATATAACAGCTTAACTAAACCCCTGGCTGCAGCTGACCAAAAATAAATAGAACCGCGGACACCGGAAAGAAGAGTAGATACAGCACCCCCAAAAAACTGGCATCCAGGGCGGCTAATCGTAAATAATACGATTGAGGCCATAAATTGGCTTTTGGCAACATTTTGAATTAAGTTACGATTGCTAAGGTGGTGTTATGCCTTTCTAAAAGTTTACAAAAATGCATAAAAGGTATAACCTCATAATTGCTCTAAATATCTAAAAAGTTTTGAAAAATATCAAGAAAATAAGTAAATTTTAAAAACAAACTTTGTCTAAATCTCGGAAAAAAGTACATGGAAATTTTTGAACATAAAAATAGCCGATCGCAAGTTCAAATTCGATTTTTCAAAAAATGGTTTGGATTAATTTGACGAATCCAGATTAAACTATGTATTTTACTCACTAAATAAAATTTTAAACATATGAAAGCATAACCTAATCGAGAAATTCAGACGTTTTCTATTTTTATTGGAATTATTTCTATGAAAGCTATATTGCTTTTAACTGAATTAAGTTTTCTCGTATATTAAAGTAGTTTTTATTGAAAATTTTATTTTGGGAATTCAGCCGGAACCGACCGGTCAGGTGAGCAACATTTTCCAAAAAATTCTCATGGTTTGCCTGGGTTTAGGGCATTTTTAGGAGCCTCCACCGGCAATAATTAATGGCTGTCAAATGATGAGCAAGGAAAATATAGGCAGGGAAAGCGAGGGGGGTTGTGGAACGGAAAGGGGTGTTATGTGGAAAAAGCGGAAAACGGGGAGAATCCACCAAAAAGGGGACGGCTGCTGATGCAACACGGCGGGAAATCCGAATAAGGGGCGAGCGGCCTGGGGGGCAGTTTTTGAACTTTAAAGGTGGCGGATAGCGGGCTGCAAAAATTTGGTAAAAATCTGTTATCATTTTATCGAAAATCACGTTGTCGACATTTTAATGCGCCAAAATTTCAATTTTCAACATGTTTAAGATGAATAATCGCAGCGAAAAAGACTTGAAATTTTGTCAAAATACAATTTCGACGCATAATTCTTAAAAAAAAAAAATAGAGATTTCGACGAAACAAATTTGGTCTTGTTAGTTTTTAGACTAGAAATGCCGACAGCCCAAGTGACTCAATAGATCGCCACTTGTCGGCATTTTGCCAGTGTCGGTATTATCGGAGAATTCGGTATTTTTGTGATGGATGGAATAGACGTTTCCTGTCGAAATATAGTCGATCGCAGGGGGCGATTTTCGGTGCTGGATAAGCGATAAGTTAATACCGGGCTCCATGTGATATCCCCCGTGCTGGTCAGCTGCTCAAATACCCCAAAAACCACCCAAAATCAAAGTAATTTGAGAAAATGTTATCTCTAAATCGAGTTAAAGATATTAAACATATCGCTAAAACATTTAGCTCCAAGAAAACTGAAGAAAAACGGGCCTCTCTCAAGGACCAAATATTTAATTTCCCTGGGAAATAAATCCCCCTCCTCGATGTTTCGAGCCCCGCCCCTTTTCTATTTTGTGCGTTCTGTGCTTGTCGTGGCCCTCTGGGGGCCCTTTTGGCCCTCTCGGCTCTCTTTTGGCCGTGCTTTTTTGGTTTCTATGGGTCCCACGCCGGCGTGTGTGGAGCCGATGACAAAACCCAAAATCCGCGCACAGACCACAGAAACCCGCGCGCAACTCATAAGGGCTACAAACTATATTGGAAAGTAGTATCGTATTTCAGCGATTTAATGAAGGCTGTTAGAACAAAAAAATTATGGAAAAATTCGGATTGAAGCTCGAAAGACGAGGGAATTTTCGAAAAAATTTATTGATACCACATAAACTTTATATAATGCTACCATTAACTTTTTGAAGCTGTGAGATCGCACAAATAATACGTTCTGGACTGCTATCGGGGGGCGGGCGTCAGGTGGGGAGAGTAATTGTTAATTTTCGCTTATACCTACTTGTTAGCAATACATAAGGTAATTTCATGGTGTTTTTAACAGTTTTTGAGTGCGAAGAAGTTTAAAAAGTTTTCTGAAAAATCGAAATTTTTATTTATTTTTACAATTTTTCGTGTGCTTTTTGCATCTGAAAACCGTGTAAACGGCAATTAAAACGCTCTAGATTTCGCTATATCGCCGTTCAGGGATACCAAACAATATTTCATCCCCCCGCTAACGGTCCAGTACCGAGGGATGTGCAAAGTTAACCAAATGCGAACGATTAAGATTTAAGCGGGAAAAATTTTATAAAGTCAACCCTGTCGGAAAAATATGGTGAATAAACGTCGCAGCTGGGAAAAAATGAATAACAAATTTGCAGTAATTACAGTCATAGCATCCTGCCGAAGCAGCAAATTTAGACCTCGATCGTTTCCCACTGCTTCGATCCACCATGTGCCGTGTCGACGGAGCTCTTTGTCAGGGAGACGCCAGTCTTTACTGGTCGACACCTGGAAGACGGCATTTAAGGAAAGAGAGAGAGAGAGAGAGAGAGAGAGAGAGAGAGAGATAGGGCGTGAGAGACGGAGAAGGAGAGAAAGATCCAAAAAAAATTACCAAGGTAAGCCGCCGAAAACACAGCTCCGAATGTTCTGGTTGATCGTTAGGTAAATTATGGAGGAAACGCCTGAATTGTAATTTGTAGTACTAACTTCTGCCTTCCCGGCCCCCTTAAACTTGAAATTCCACTGCCACAGCCAATTTTTCAACCCAAAATCCGACCTGTACAAGTCTGCCAGCAAAAATGTCCCAAAATACACCAAAATCTGGTCCCTGCAGATGCGTATTGCATTCCGATGTATAGGAAACAGGCGATAAGCATCGGGATCGTGATTAGGAAGGATTGGAGGAGGAGCTAAAAACCTGGATTACCTCTTGCTCGCTGTCTCTCTCATTCTCGCTCTCTCTCTCTCTCATTCACTCTCGCTCTCGCTCTCGCGCGCGCTCTCTCTCTCTATCTCTCGCTCACACTCTTTTGCTCGCTCGCTCGCTCGTTTGCGAAAATTAGCACTTACACTTTTCTCCGGTGCGCTCAAGGTCCTTGTCTTGCTCAGGGTATAAATGCAAATGAATAGATACGAAAAGAAGAGAAAAAGAGCCGCACAAGCATTGTTTAGAGGGTGGGCATGGTTGAAGTAAAGTGTATATTCCTGAAAATTTAACTATTAACATTTTGGGCTTTATGGTTGCTTTTCTTATTTGAATGTTGTCTCTACGCGTTAAAGCAAAACTTGGCGCGATAAAGCTCTCAAAAAAAGCAAAAAATTTCAATAACCCCAAAAAGCGAACCCCTCAGCTCTCATAATCATCCATCATTTAACCCGAGCGTTGTCGGCTCCGAGAAGCCTTCGGCCCGGGCCGAGTTTCATCAAAGCTTGTCGTCACCGGGGTTCGAACCCGCGACCTGACGGCTGGAAATCCTGTCCCCAGACCACTTGGCCACGGGGGAGAGCGGAGAGGGGGCATGGGGGAGGGACAAGAATCTTGGCCACGCCCCCGAGGGGCCGAAAAGTCTTGGAGTACCCAGTAAAGAGGTTTTATCAGTTTTAAAGGACCGTTGAAGGCAAGAAGGTAATTTTTAAAGGCGCTTGGAAGTGAAAATCCGCATTTTCGGAGATGTAACTTAATGGTTAACAAATTTAGTTTAATTAAAAAAGTGTCGGCATTCTAGTATTTAGGCATTGTTAGTTGCGCCTAGTTTTAATGGAAACGGCAAATTAAGGTAATTTTTGAAAGAATATTACAGTCGCGACGTCATCAGTAATAAATGGAATCCAGGTGCCGAGGAACACATTAGAGTTGAACCCCATTGGCTTGTGCAGAATTCCGACCCAGGCGGCATACAGGAGTGGCCATGGCATCCACAGGATACCGTAGTAGCTCTGAAAAGAGAGTAAGAGTGTGTGTGAGAGAGAGAGAAAGAGAGCGAGAGAGAGTGAGAGAGAGACTCACGTTAAAGATCGACGCCATCCACCTCCATTCGCAAACCACAGATAACCGATTAACAGCCAAAGTTGAGTAGAGGCCGCAAGCTAACGCCCAAATGACTAAAAAATGTCTTTAAAGGGGTTGAGAAGACCGAAAATCGACCCCTTCCATCGACTAGGTCTTGACAACCTTCAAAATCCAAATTTTCTAGCGCGGGTGTTTTGTAGCTGTCGTGACCTGCCCGATCCAGGGGTTGATTGTCGCGATTACCATTACATTTCATATACAAAAAAACTCCTACAAATATTGTACGCTCCTTCGATATACATAAATAAAGGACTCCAGCAAAAGACGCCTCCAATCGCAAAAATATAGCCGGCGAACAGGGAGTTTGCCGTCAGGTTCATGATATCGGCGAAAATTAGGCAGAACATGATCTTGAAAATATCTATTTTTAGGGTATACTGGCTGGAATTCTAGCCATAATGCCGACAATTAAAATCCCGACACCCTAAATGCCGACAGCCTAAAATGTCGACAGCCTAAAATGCCGACAGCCCAAACGGCCGCACCCAAAATCTAGACTCGGCAGATGATGGATTCCGGAGGATTCCGGAGGATAACAGGATTCCCCTTACACAATTTACAGCCAGCTTGCTATTAATCGCAGAATTCAGGAAGTTCCCTAATGATCCCTGCTAGCCTCTACTCGACCCTTTTCAGGGCTTCCCCAAATTTTCTCTGCTAGCTCGCCCAACATCACCAACCCGATAACAAGGATTCTTCAGCAGCTTCAGCTTTATCATCGAGTAGATGGAAGGCAGATAGAGGAGCTTAAAATGTGTTTTCTTAAATTTTATACCTAAACCATACTATGTAAAACGCGCCCATCATGATGAAAAAATTGCCCAAAATTGGCCACTTCTCGCCGCGGGCCAGCCATTCGGCACTCGATCGCCCCGAGCAATTATACATCGAATCAGGGTACCCAAAAATCGCTCTTATGGTCTAAAAAATTTTGTTATCCGACTGAATACCGTAACCCACCTCCATTTTGGTCCGAAAATTCTGTGAAAACAAGATGAAATGCTGTTTTTATATACAGGGACAAAAGATGCGTGTTTATTTGAGCCGAGTTTGGCTCCTGGCTGCGTCTCTCTTTTTCTCTCTCTCTCTCTCTTTCTCGCTCTGTCTCTCTCAATCTCTCGCTCTCTCTCTTTCTCGCTCTGTCTCTCTCACTCTCTCTCTTTCTCTCTCTCTATCTCTCTTTCTACCTACCGTAACCCGAACTCGAGCGTCATACCGTAATATTTATGCCTCCTTTCTAAATATCCACTGAGGCTGAATTTTGAGACCACCAAAAACAATTATTTCCATCCATTTTTACTCATAGTGCTCATCAGTGTTTTTTGATGCATGGTTGAATATCTAATAGTAAGGCTGAGAGTAACAGATGCTTCCCAAATTTTTTGCCGTAAAGCCTATGGCAAGTTATCTTGAAAAAAAAGAATTTTTCAGGTGTTTTCTTCCGAAAGCTTTTAAATGGGCTAGCAGCCTAATGCAAAAATTGCAAAAACAAGGTCAAGTTGGTGTTGACGGGAAGGGTTCCAGATAACCCGCCAACTCCGGACCATTGCTTGGAGGGGTGTAGAGGGGCTCGGGGCTATATACCCGCTGAAAATGGGTGGGCCAGCTGGGGGAAATTTCGGGAGGCCGGCAGAGACAACGGAGAAGCCCGTGCTCTCTCGCCCGGCTCTAACAATCGGCGGCCATTTCGTGGCCAAACAATTGCGGGGCTCGGGTGGAAAGAGGGTCTTTTCGCATTATCGGGGACGGGTTTATTAGCATTTTGTCGCAAATCATATTGTCGAAACTAAATTTCGTCGGTTATTGTCGAAAATCTGAATGTCTGGCAAATTTTTCACTATTTTTCACAGCTAAATAGGCGCAAAAAGCGCAGCTTTTTTGTATTTCGGTCTATTTTTTTGTTCTAAGAAATTTATTCCACCTTCTGCTTCCTAAAAATAGCACCAAAACCGCATCGCAAGATTTTCCAAGTGATGAAAATTGTCAAAATTAGAGCGATAACTAGAATTCCGATGACGTCGAGAAGGTAATATTGGCTGAAGGAGAGTTGCCGGCCGTATGGGTCGAGTTGCGGGAGGGGACCTGCAAGATTTTGGTGAGAGAGAGCGAGAGAGAGAGAGAGAGAGAGAGAGAGCGGGCCCTAGTTCCAACCGTATTTAGCTGCAAACTCCACGTGCCGTACGAATGTCTCCGATGCCGTAAATGGCTTCTGCGCTATCATTTCAGCCAGCTGTGCGGCGTTTTTCGACAACCTTAAGGGTATTTCATCGAGGTTTTTGGCATCAAACGAACTCATCGTTGTCTAGCAGCTCCTTAAAAACTTTCACCAGCTTTTCGTCGTCCTTCAGGTCGTTTTTATCGAAAATTTGAGCGGCCCCGACCCGCGCTAATTGCTGGCAGTTGGCGAATTGGTCAGCAAAGATTGGTATGCAGAGCACCTAAAAATTTGACATTATTAATTGTTAAAAAAGCTTCATGATCTCACAAATTCTAGACAACGCTGTGCAAAGAATACCAAAATATTGCTTTCAAAATTACTTGGATTTGACGATCGAAAATTAAATTACCTTCCTTCCGCTAGCTGCAACTTCTTGCTGGCTACCAGCTCCTGCGTGAGAAACGAAAGCCGAGAGGCGTTTATCAGCTGAAACGGTTCATACTGTAATTTGATTTAAAGGGGCCAGGAAGTGCCAGAACCGACCCCAATCAGACTAGGTCTCGACAGCTACACGACATTGCAAAGGACCCTAGAATTTAATTGGCTCTTTTAGCCTGACGGCACTGTACTATACCAATGTAGTTAAAACCATGTCTCCGTGTAATAAAAACATATAAAATTCACCTAACAACGCCAATTGCGGGGCCCACGCAACCGGATGGACATTTTGTGGCAATTCTTTGACTAGAGGGTCGCTGAGATTTTCATATTTCCAGATGAAGGTGACGTCGGGCAGCCTGAATTTATAGTGATTTTACACATTACTTTTATTTTAAAAATAATGAGTTTCCATACCTTTTCATAGCGACGACCAGCCCGTTCCTTGACGCCATCGGCATATCTGCCGATTTGGCCATCGAACCAAATGAAATAAAAACAGAGTGCTTTCGCTCGCCCAGGATACGGTCAAATTCCTAAATCGAATTTAGAAATTAGTATTAAAAATACCAAAAATATATCGATCCAAAAAGCATAGGATTTTTCGACCAAAATTTCATTTTTTCTAAAGTTTTAGTTGTTTTCGTTTAAAATATGGTTCAATTTTTCTGAAAACCACGGGATTTCGATCCGTGGGGTTCCTTTCTCTTCGATTCTTTTGTTTTTAATTTTGTAAAATAATAACAATCATTCTACACTTCCCTACCTCGCTCAACGGTTCCACAGATTTCGGCACCGCGATCCCGCCGATGTAGACGATCTTGGCGTGCAAAGGCTTGGGGAAGTCCAACAGGGGTTCGGAGTTGAGCAGCAGATACGCGGAGCGCAGCATTAGCTCCTAAAAGGATTCTAAAACAACCAACTTTTTCCATTTACCGTTTTTATTTATATTCTACTGATTTTATTGATTTCTTTATATTCTAGTTACTTGCAAAATACTTTTCAGCGTCAATTTTGAATCTGAAAGCCCCGACAAACCTTCGACCCCGGGTACGCGGGCTCTTGGGCGTACATGAACTCGTCGAATCCCTCGTAGCTGTCGAAAACTGGCCTGGGATAATTGGAAATTTAAAGGTTATACCGTATGAAATAATAAAATCTAAATTCCAGATCAAAACTGAGCTTACCGCTCGAACAGCGTGTAATACCAATTGAGAGCGCGCTCGCGAAATCCCATTTTTTCGATCCCATGAGAAAGCATGGCTGAATTTTACTCTGATTAATACCTTATTTTGCTAATTTTATCAACTTAATTCAAACTATAAAATACGTTCGTAAGGATATAACAGTAAATTCAAAATCAAAAAACTTACTTGGCACCCAGGAAACCGCCGAGTGCGCCCCGAATATCACCGGGTACGTTGCGCCCGGATTTGCCGAGAACACCGTCACAAACTTCTCAAGCCCAAGCTTGTAAAACAGAGCTAACAAAATTTGCTAGAACGTGCCCGAATCTACCGTAACCCGAGGCCTCCATCGGCTGCGAAACCGCTAAATCGAAGTGGTAGCCGCGCATTTTTGAGAGGAAATCCGGATCGGCGTAGGAACCTAAGTGTTTCTAACGTTTTAAAAAAATGCAAAAAAATCTACATACCTTTTAAGTGCTCCAGCGCGGCGAAACGGAGTAGCGCGACGTACTAAAGGAATTATCAGGCTTAATTTAGAGAATATACCTTTTTCATGACGGCAAAATCCCCCCAGAGCGTCGTCTCCCATCTCGCCGAGCCGCCCGTATCGGATTTTTTCGCCGAAAATACCTTTCTCACCGATTCAGGAGCCGGGATTTCGATTTTCTAAAGGATTTCCGGATCATGAAAACATAGAGTTGTAAAAATTCTTTTTTTTAACCTACCTCAACGCCGGGATGGGTGGGACCTCTGGCCGAGACTTCATCTAGGAAGAGGGGCTCGAGGAAAACCTATAAGGTATGTGATTAAGTCTCCGATTAAATTGTCGAAACTCGACTAAAAAAGTAGGATCGAAAAAGTATATTTTGTCTTTTTTTAATAAAAATTGGCAAAGTTTTGACGTTTAGGAACCCAAAACAATAATTTGCGAAAAATCCGGCGCTTAGAAAAAAATTATTCCCTCGAGAATGCGAAACAATCGAAACGGGAATTCAGCCGTACAAAACGCTAAAAACTAAATAAGCTTTAAAAACTGACCACCCGATGCCCAGCTTCCGCCAACGTATCACAAATCTTGGCGAGGAAATTAGTGTGCGAATGCCCGAAACGGGGGGAATACACGAGAATATTTAGGGAATAGCTTCTACATATTAACAAGCATAACAGCAATAGAATTCTAGCCCTCATTTGCCCTTGGCGATCAAAAACTACAGGAACAAAGGCCAGTGGCCCCGATCAGACCCGCCGTTATCAACGCGAGTTGCCCCCGGAATATACGAGTGTTTGTTTTTCTGATCACCCCCTTTGATAATGTGTTCGAAATCAGGCGCTGGTCCAAATATCAAAGGAACCTAGAGTCTAAAAAAGTGGTCAGGTCTTTTAGTCCCAAAGAAAGAAAATGTCAAGGGCAAAAAAGTTCGAATTTTCGTCCGGACATCGGCCCATAACGCGAATAATATAATGAACCACCGGATCTACGTATATAAAAAAACTACGCGACGTCTCTGCAACTCGAAATTGCGCAAAATCCAAACAAAAACCACTGAAAACCTTTCAGATGCTTCTCTCCGCAATCGGTGCCCGAAAATGTGCCCACGGTCAGCTTCCAGACTTCTGAAACGCTATTTCAAGAATTTTTTTTAACTCGAAAAGGTGCTTCATTCATTTTTTTTATAAAAACTAACTTTATTTTTATTTTTACCAAAAAAAAATTTACGAGGAGTGTACGCGTTACACCTATGGCCGGACTATCGTGTGTTGGAGCGCAAAGGAAGGGGTTTCGCGATTTTTTCTTCACGCATTTTTGGAAAAATCAATAAAAATTCTAGCCTTTGCAGATTTTATGTTTTTAGATGCCTTATACAAAACGATTTAGATATTTTAGATGTATTTAGATAGTCTGTTTTTCCGATTTGGACTAGTGGGAGGTTCGGGAAATCTGTAAAAAAAACCATACATGGTTCTATTCATTGTTTTCGCGCTCCTTTTGTTCATTCCTACCATTTTCGCTAATTCCCTTTTTCCAGATGGACGGCGGCAAGATTTTGGTCGTCGGCGACGAGACGGACATCCTGCACTGCGGCTACAGCCACGCGATCACCCACGAGGGCCGCCGGTACCCCTCCGCAGAGCACTACGCGCAGTCGATGCTCCTCATGCAGTTCAAGATTGACGAGGCCAAGATACTCGAGCTGTTGAGCTGCAAAAGCTCCGAGGTCAGGCGGCATGCCCGGCTCATCCTACTCGAAAATATCCCGGATGGGCAAAGCTGGAAGACTCTCGCCGACTATATGGATAGCGCTCGACAATCTTTCACCATGGAAGGCCTCCGCATACGCTATCAGCAAGATCCCGACTTCATGAAGGCCCTGATGGCCACGAAGGACTCGCTGTTGATCGTCTGTGATACGAAAGACGTGGACTACGGCATCGGAATGGATGAGGACGCATTTATACAGCTCGCCAATAAGGAGCGGTTGACGGCGCAAAGCCTCGACAACATGTTGAAGGAACGCGTGCGACCACCCGGCATAGGCGCCAACCAGCTCGGCACGCTCCTCATGTGGCTGCGTTACGAGGAGCGCGAGAAGGCCCGAAACTCGAAAATCTACCTGCCGGTGAACGAGGTCGATGGTCTCAGCACGGACGACGATGGCAGCTTTCTAAAGCTGAAGTGCAATGATCAGATCATCTATCTGAAGGGTATCTTCCGGCCGTTATCGAATTTCTACCCGCTTCCCATGGAGATCAAAGGTTATCGATACCGGAGCGTCGAGCACTACGCCTACGAAAAGCTCTTCAATGCACTCGATCTGGATGCGAAATGTGTCGAGAAAGTCGTGACCACCGTCAACCCGTGTGATTTGAAAACGGTGGCGCGCAAGGTCCTTGATGGGCAGAAAATCGACGCCGAAATCTTGGAGTCCAAGCTCGCCAAGCTGGACCGTTGGAGGCAGTCCGCAATGAAGCAAAAGTTCGCCAAGTTGGAGCCCCTGCAGCACCTTTTGCTCAGTACCGGCCAATCGCTACTCGTCGATGATGCGTGGAGCCGTGACGATTGGACGTGCGGCGCCACCGAGTCGGGCTTGCAAACAATTATGGCGAAGGATAAAGTCGGTATTGAGCAAATCATAGATTGGATGTGCTCAACGGAGCCGCCGAAAGATGTGTGCCATCTCCAAGGAAACAAATGCGGCATTTTGTTGATGGAGTTGCGTGAGAAATTTGCCGCCTCAACGCCGAACCGAATTCCGCTCACCGTGCCTCCCGTGGACCCTGAGCTACTTGGCAAGATCTCGCCGCATATCATCTGCTTCACCGGGGAGAGCGTCTTTTCGCCGTTTTATCCCGCTCAAATCCGGCCAGAGGTCGGATTGCCGTTCCTTGCGAGCCCAGTGCATTACGTGGCGCAGGAGACGACCAAGTACCTGGCATTCAAGGACTCTACGGCTGGATACGTAAACGGAGCTAAATCGCCGATTGAATGTTGGCGTCGCCTCTATGAAACGATTGCCGGCCTGGGCCCTGGATTCGAGCGTGAGCGGGTGTGGTTTATGGAGGAGCGGCAGAAGCTGATCCGCGAGGCTCTTCGGCTGCTCTTTGAACAGCACGCCCCACTTCTGCGTGCCCTTCTCGAGACCGGCGATGCTTTTCTAGGTAAATTTATTTTATTTTATCTTTTCGGCAGCGTCTGGGGTTCCTTAGTGCCCACTTTTCTATCATAAATAGAGACGGTGTTGCTAGCATGTTTTCTTTCTATTTCAAAAACGTAAAAATTATACAAATTGATATTGAAAACGTGTTGAAACCCATTTTCTATCAAACTAGGATGGTTTAAAAGAGTACTAGGTTTTTTTTAGAGGTTTTCCGTTTACAGTATAGTTAAATTACTAAAAACACGATTAAAGTCCTTACTATTACGTCAGTAGGCATTTCTAAACCTGCAGGAAAAATCTGTCCTCTCATATTGCGTAAAAAAACACTTTTTTCAGCCTACTGCGTGCGCTGGAGCAGCCTCGATGCCGAATTGACGATCGGGATGCGCGAAAGCGATCTGCGGCACTGGCTGCATTCCGTGGAGCTGGACAGCAAGCAACTCGCCGACCTTTGTGCCAAGCCGCTCGCCTTTCGCCCGCCATTCCTCGGCGGCAACCACGTCGGCTTTATCCTGATGGAGCTACGGACGGAATTTCGTGAAAAGGGTGCATCTGTGTGGGCACTTCCGGAGCTGATCCTCGACACCCTGACCGTGCTGGGCAGCGATTCGCCGACGGAGAACCTGATGGCGGATGAGACGTTTGACGTGCTGGACGGCGAAACTAACGGGCTGCCCTGGGCGAATCCGCTGCTGTTGTTGGCGAAGCACACGAAGGATGCCGGCCTTTTGGAGGCGGCCCGTTTCAAGCTGCCAGGGAGGGGCCTGGTGTCCGTGGACGAGCCCCGGATCAAGGAGATCTTGGCAAAGATCGACGGGATCCGCACCGGAAAGACGAACGCACGATTTATCGAGAACCTGGCCACGGAGGAGCTGCGGGCCGTTCTCGCCCATCTCATGGCTCGCGTGCGGGGCAAGGCTGAAGAATGTAAGAAGACCGACTCCATGTCTAAAGGTATATTTCAGTATTTCATATTCCTAGAAACATATCAAAAGTTGACGTTGGCGGTAGCCAGCTTTTCCATTTCATTTCCGTTCCATCATCTTTTAGCCGTATGGATAAAATTTTCTAAGAAAAAAAGATAAAAAGATATAAGAAATTTTCTAAGAGAAAAGATAAAATATTTAGTTTCCGATACCTAAAACGTATGAAAACGTATTAAGGGCATGCTAAGACCTATTTGTTGCTCAACTTTGGCCATTTCTTAAAAGTTGTAATGCTAAAATGTCAGAATGTATTATGAAAACCCGTTAATTTTAATAAATTTTGTTTTTTTAGTGATGATGACCGACATCCAGCAGCTGCGCAAGTTGAGGGACGAGATTCTCGTCGAGCCGCCAAAATGCACGCCCCTTCCGCCGCCGCCTCAACAATGCCGTCCCCGGCCCGTGTCCGAGCACCGAGAATTCTTCGGCACCTACCATCATCGCCCCACCGTTCGCATGTCCGCTGGAGCCGATCGGGGCATCAATTTTTCGGGCGATCACTGGAATCAGGGCCGCACACCCTTGGCGCGTGGCCGTAGCCATACCCCGTGGGTGCCGAAGGAGACTAGAGAGTGGACACCGCTCGCTCCAACGCCCAAGACGACACATCAGCAAGGCCCGCAAGGGCGCCCCAAGCAGCCGATCGTCATCACGCGCGGCGACGACGAGCTCAGCGACGGCGAGCTGCTCGACAGCGAATGAACCCGTTTTCTTGTCGCTGTTGTTTTGCGAGGTTGGGTGCTTTCGCATTATCGGGGTGGGCAATTTCGACGAAAAAAACCAATTTCGATCAAAATGCCTTTTTGGGTTTTTGTTCCAAAAAATTTTCTAAAAAAAAAAAAGCGATTTTTAACCGAAATTTCAAAAATGTTCACATTTTTGGAAAGTTGTCGTAGTTCAAATGAGTTTAATTTTCAGTAACACTGTTAAAACAATTCAATCTGTTCTTGCCTCCCCCGATAATGCAAAAGCGCCTTAAATTTAAATTGTTTTATTGCCGTTTGTTGTCCTTCCCTTGATTCACTTCTAGCGCCTCCCCTCATCTGAAGAAAGTTACAATTTGCTCTGATTTTGAAAAGTTCTTTTGCTTCGTTTTGCCCGTTGCTGTTGTTTTGATCTGTACCCAATTCCTCATTCACTAGTCAAAGGACGATGGATAAAGATTTTGTTAAAGGTTTCGAGTATTTTTTCCGAGAACAAAATCGTTGTCATGGTGTTTTATCGATTTAGCATTGTATTATTTTTTAGTGGCTGATTTCTCTACAGTTCTTCACCGTGTCGCTTCGCTTTCTGAGCCCATCCACGGCGCTTCACTTCTCCTCCTTGTTGGCGTATCTCTTCGTGTCGTTCTTCGCGGAACTTTTTGAAGGCTTCGTCACGTTGGGTGCGTTCAGCGCGCCTAAAACTTGGAGTTAATTTTGGGTAGTACGTTAACGTAATTAGTAATAATTTAGTAATAATATAATAATAATTAATATTTAGTAATAATTTAGTAATGGTACTTTCAGTTTTTAAATTCTGTAGTGGGTTCTTTCGCATTATTGGGGGACGAATTTTATTCCTAAAAGTCCAGGAATGCCTAGTTTAGACACTATTTTAATAGTGTTTTTAGTGAAATTTAGTATATTTGAAGCAAAAAGCCAATCAAGAAAACTTAGAAAAAATTTGAGTTTGACTTTTGTCGAAAATTGGCTATACTTGATCGAAAAGGTGATATTTTTGGCAGTTTTAATGAAAATCAATATTTTTACTTTCAGGAATAGGAAAAAACGGTTTAGAAGGTGAAAACGGTTTTCCTATTTGTTTTAGAAAAGTTTAGGGCTTAGAAAAAAGGTTACCCCCCGATAATGCGAAGGAACCAGAAACCTAAGGAAAAAGCCCACCTGCCAAATATCGATGCCAACAGCCCCGATGTCTTTGAAAAGCGTTTCATGCTTATGCTCGTGCTAGAATCTGCTTTTTGAGGATCAAAGTTGTTTTACCCAATCCCAGTCGAGATCAAAGTCTTCTTCAACATATCCGGTGCCCATCCTCAGCCAATCCGTGCGCACTTCGTAGGTCCCGTTTGGGTTGAGGATAAGTGTGTAGAGATGCGTGAGGTCGTCCCACCAAAAAAGGAACGTTGATTTTCTCGTCAAAATTAAACTACCGCGCATCGCAGGATTTTCTTCAGCGGATATTGGCGCCCGTGTTGATTGATGATCACCTCGAATAATTTGGCTATCATAATGACGGCATTTTGGAATGCCCAATTTCACGGTGTCGAAATTTCAGAACGTTGAAATTTTATTTTATCGCAACTTCAATGTCGTTATTTTTTGCACAATGTTCCGGCGATTTTCCGGGGGTTTGTTCAGGTAAATTTCGACATTCTGAAATGTCGACATTATCAATTTCAACCTTCTAAATTTTGACATTGGGAATTTCTTCATTATGAATTTCGGCTTTTTTGAAAGTAACCCACTGGAATCCGGGTTTATCAAAGTTTTTCGCCAGAGAAGAGAGGATTTAGACAAAAAAATTAAAAACAAAGGACTAGACAAAATAAATAGTTAAACGTTAGTTTTGTGGATACAAAATTAGCAGCTTTTTAAGAGAAATTTAGAAAGGGTAAAAATGTCTCGCGCCCGTTGCTCACCTGCAAATCCTTGCGCGAGTCGCAGATGTCCGGCCCGAACATGACGTGATACGGAGTTTTATCGTTGAATTGGCGCTGGTCGATCGTTGAGGGCATTATCTAGGAAATGATTTATTAACTGCCTTGTAGGTTTTAAAACACTCGAAAGCACTCGAAAGTACGATAGTTTTGTGCTTTTTTGTATATACCTTAATGTAGCCACCTCCACAATCCAGATCCTGCTCGTGTTTGACGGCAAACTGGACGATTAGCGAGGTTTTCCGGTTTGAAAATCTCGGGAACGCGGCGGATATTGTGTAGAAGCTGCTGTGCTGAAAGGCTTAGCATTGCTTTATTAAAATTTTGCATTTTAGGTTTTAAATTTTCTCAGTTTTCAATGTTTTTCAATGTTCAATGTTTGGCTTTTTGCTTATTAAATTTTTACCGTTTCTGACTAGCTTTTTCTATATGTTTCATTTCAAGTTCTTTCGCATTATCGGGGGTGGGGTTTCAGGGGGAACCAAGTTTTTCCTGTAGCGTTCATTTTTCTGGTGCAAATAGCGAAATTGTTTTTAAACTGTTTTTACTATTGCTAGACGTAAAAACGTTAATAATTTATCAAAATAAAATACAAAATATTCGATTTTTTTCACAATTTTTAGATAGTTTTTGGACCTATACATAGAAAGTCCCCCCCGATACTGTACCTATTCCCAAAAACTCACCGTCATGGTCTTGATGCCCTGATCGCGGGCCGCATCGTCATAGTAGACGCCCGATGACAAATTCCACGTTCCATAATGTTTCGGGAATTGCGACTGAGTCCACCGGTCCCGCCACGACTCATCGTCGAATTCCTCGATGAAGTGGATTTTTGTTTGGAAGAGGGGCAGCGTCAGCAACAAAATCAGTCGACTTTTCATTGTGAAATATTTTTTAACGGAATTGTGTCGATAGGAGTGTATAGTTCTCGAGGAAACTGGCACAATTTTAGCATCAGCCCGCCGGTGGTTTCGTGCTGAATACGATGAATACAGCGGAATTAATGAATTACAACGAACATGTTTGGTGCTTTGGCATTCTCGGGGGACAAACTTTTCTAAGATCCTACCAGGGTTGAAAAGCCGCTTCGCGACTTTTCAACCCTGGCCCCGTCTGATCCCATGATATTCTTCACTTTGCATAATTCTCGCGATTTTCGATGACAAAAAATGAGAAACGCTACCCCTCTTCCCTTATATAGGCGACCGTGACTTCCGGTCTATGCTAATTGTTTCCGAACAAAGAGGGTTCTCGATTTTACAACAAAAACTTAATTTTAACGTCGAAAACAGCGACTTTTTGGTAATTTTATGAGTGTGCAGTCATCCCAAGGTCATTAGGCACCTAATCGGGTATCAACATACCTCTAACTACTCCCCTTATTGAGATACTGCTGGAACACGCTGACGGAAGTTGCATGCAAATGCACACACATACATACATACACACACACAGGAACTATTTTTTTATATATAGTAGGATTTTCTTAATAAAAAATATTATCGTTTCTAAACTGTTTTTTTGCTATTCTAAGCGTCAAAAACTTTACAAATTTCGATTAAAAAATGTCTAAAATATAGATTTTCAACACAAAAAATGCCGATTTTTGATCAAATCATTGTTGTTAACTTTTAAAAGTGTTTTTCTAATTAAAGATTAATTAAATTTGACGAAAACAACTGATTAAAATACTTATTATTAGGTTACAAAAATGCAAAATGATGAAGAAGACCGATTTCTAGACAAAATTTCGACTAAAAATTTGTTCTAACTTTTAAAAGTTTTTTCGACTTTAACCGCAGCTAAATTTTACTAAAACAACTTTCCGCTTTTCGACAGAAAGTTACTAATATTTCCTCGACATTTCCCCCTCCCCCAACTTGAATCATTCCCCGGTGCGTCACGTTTCATGCGCCGGGGAGAAGCCCGGTTTCGATTTTTTTAGTTATTTTCCGGTGAGCTACAATGTATGGCGGATATTTTAGCGTATTCCTTTTATATTCTCTAGTTTTATATTCGGGTATAGCGGCGGTAAATCGGGAATGCCGATGCCCACCTCTGGTGCTCTCGTCCGCTGACGAGATTTGCCATCAAACTAATTGTGGGTATTTTTAAGCATTACTTTTATTTGAGTTAAACAATTAAATTCAATAAATATCATGAATCTAATATACCTTACATTGCATCAGATTTAAGATGGCTTCTTACCCTTTTTTTTCTATTTGGCTTTCTCGTTTCTCTCTCATATACTCTACCTGTCCCCTTTATCTCTCCCTGGCTCAATCTCTCTCTCTCTCTCTCTCTCTCTCTCTCTCTCTCTCTCTCGCCCTCTCGCTCTCGCTTTCTCTCTCTCTCTGGCTCTGTCTCTCTGGCTCTGTCGCTCTCTCGCTCTCACCTGAACAAGCTACTAGAGTTTCCAAAGAAAATTGTAAAACAAGGTCTAGTGCTTTCAAAAAAAAAAACGAATCGCCGGGCTTCGGGCTTGATTTTCATGGTTAACCATGAGACGATTTTCTACCATTCATTAAAATCCCAAATTTCCCCAAACATGCAAAAAACAAGGTCAAGTTGGTGTTGACGGGAGGGGTTCAAGATAACCCGCCAACTCCGGACCATTGCTTGCAGGGATGGAAGGGTTGGGGGGTTATATACCCGCTGAAAATGGGTGGGCCAGCTGGAGGGAAGTGGGGGAACTGGCAGAGAAACGAGGCGGCTCGTGTTCTCTCACCAGGCTCTCACAGCCGGCGTCGAGTTTTTGCATGGCAAATAATCGGGAAAGGAGGGGGAAAGCCCTGGCAAAGATGGAATACACGAAAAATGCTTTACCGCCTGCCTTCAAAAATTGTCGGTGAAAAATTGTTAATAACTAAAAGAATAATTATTTAAAAGCTCTTGGCTGTGATATACGAGTAACCATGACCGAACAGATGCTTTTTGCTTCAAAAAATGCGAGAAAAACTTGTAGAATTACTACAGGGTGTCCCAAGAAAACGACCCATCTGGCATTTCGCCGTATTACATCCGATCGGTCCCATACTTTGCACAAGGGTGTATCAGACCCTAAATAACCACAATCCTGAGTTATAGCCCTGTAGCTTTCGTGGTTCTCAAGTTATAACGAAAATACTGTTTTTCCCGGAATTCTCAACAGCTTTTTCGGCTATCTTTCTGGACTTTGCATCGATTTGCATCGACTTCCGGCTGCGAATCGCTAATTTCGCTTAAGAATTTGGGTAATTTTGCGTTGTAAAAATCGCTTAAATCAAAGTTTATTTGATCAATTTTACTCTGGAAAAATTTCTTACGGTAAAGAATGCCTACCGGATCATTTTCACTTAATGTTTAGGGGGTCTGGTTCTACGAAAAGCCTATGAAAAATGAAAAATAAAGTTTGTTTTCGCTATAACTCGAGAACTACTATAGCTACAAGGCTATAAGTCAGGATTGTTGTTATTTAGGGTCTGATACACCGCTGGTCCTAATTTGGGGCCGATTGGATGTAACACCGCGAAATGCCAGATGGGTCGTTTTTGTTGGGACACCCTGTATATTTGGTTAATCTACTCTTTTTTCAGTCTATCACATCAACGTCACGCGTGACGGGGTTTTTCTTGTGAATGTGCTGGTGGTAAGGCATTTCAGCCATAATCCCGACAGCCAGAGTCCGGACAGTCAAAAACGAACATTGAGAATCCCGACAGGCATAACCCTGACAAAATCTTGACGCCAGTTTGACGGCCACTAGCATGTCGGTATTTTGCGTGTCGGCATTTTGGCAGTCGGGGTTTTGACGTTTTACCCGTGGAAATTTTTGCAATGTTCCATTACGTTTTCGTATTGCTTACGAAAAAACAATAGAACATTGTGAAACCTTACCAATATCTAAAACCGCTTAAAAATAAAACAACGAAAAATCATAACTTTAGAACAACATCACGGGCGATCCGCGACGATCGGTCTACCCGAATGGGAAACTTATTTTCACAGACGCCGCGAAGTGCACCGCTCCACCGCCTAGACGGCTTGGGGAATATATCATTACGGGTGGGTTCCAAGTACCTGTCTTCGGGAGCATCCCGTAGCCGTCAAGAGCTAGTGGATCGAAGGGTCGAATTTCGCGCTTCCTGGTGCTTTTAAAGCTAGTATTGGGTTGGAACGTAAGTCTCTGCGCTTTTTTCGAAGCTCGCTGCTTCTCTCCCCAGAGGACTTTGGAGCAAGTGTTATATATCATTCGAAAGAGCTTTCTTTTCTCTATCAGGCACCGGCATTCGTTTATTTTCTACGTTTAAATTGCTTCGAATTAATGGGTTAGAATGAAAATCGCCGTTTTCCTTCGAGCTCGATTTTGAGCACGATAGCTCAGTAATTTTACAGGTTACCTATTGCACGTCAAAAGAGTTTTTATTCTTCTTCCTTTTCATGTAATTAGTTTATTTTTGAAGTAGCTTTTCAGCCATTTTTAGCAGATCGAAAAATGACCCAAACGCGCGCTGCCTACACTTGCTAATTTCTGCTTGAAAAACAATGATTTAAAACATCCCAAGCGTCATGCTCGACTTTTCTGCCTATTTAGAAGAACCTACATCGTTCAAAATAAAACAGAGCTATCTCGAAATTTTCATGGTAAGACGTCAACTAACGAGAACTACTGTCTGGTGCAATAATTTGAGCCCGGGTTTAACGGAAGGGAATCCATAAACTTGTTAATCTATGGCATCAACCTATAGTCCGCTTGGGTGTCCGCGTAATGGATGAGATTGAAATCCGTAATTATGGCAAGGAAAAAATTTGCATGGTGCGGTCGTCGAGCCTTCGAGGGTCATTTTCGCCGACACTTCGTTCCCCGAAATATATGCGAAGTTAACGGTTATAAAATAAGCGGCTATCACAGCCTTGTAGAGCAAAAAATGCTTTTTCTAATGGTATGTAGGACTCAGCAAAAAAGCTTCAATATCGGCGCGAAAATTGAGCTTGAAAATACGCAGAGACTTACGTTCCAACCCAATAGGAGAGAGGGAGTGGGAGAGCGAGAGCGGACGAGAGAGAAAGGGGGAAAGAGAGAGAGAGAGAGAGAGAGAGAGAGTGAGAGAGAGAGGGAGAGGTGGGAGAAAAGAGAAAGCGCTAGACAGAGTGCGAGTGAGAGAGAGTGTGTGTAACTGAACGTGAGAGTGAGAGTGAGTGAGAGAGAGCTACAAAAAGTTCTAAATCTGTATTTAGGCACAATTTCCGACTATTTTCTACAGACGGATGAGTGCAATCACCTGATCAAGCACTATTCCGAGAAGGTACTAATTACTGTACCACGCGCGGCAAGTTCAATATTCAGAATCTTGCCAAAATCAGGGACGTGATGAGCCGCTGCCCGAGGGTCCCGAAACCATTTCCCGGAAAGTGGGACCCACCGCTGGACTCTGCGGAAAATCCGGAATGGCCAATCCCACCCAAGGAGCCGTGGGCTAGGCCGGATGGAGCTTTACAACCCGTAGAAAAACACAAAGAGGGCGGCGATAAATTTGTAGAGGACGTCGGAAAATCCACAAAGGCATCTGATTTGGCTGAGGCTGAAAAACCTGTAGAAGGCGTCAGAAAGCCTGGAGATGATGGAGCCGATTCGAAAGATGAGGCCGTAGACCCTGTTGAAGAGGTCGGAACGCCCAGAGAGAATCAATCTTCATCGGTAGAAGACGCTGTAAACCCTATTGAAGACGTTGAAAAAGCGAAAGATCAGGCCAACCATACGCAAGTAGTTGAACAACCTGACGAGGACGCTGACGCAGATGCAAAAGACGATTCCGAAAAAGACGAAAAACCTGTGGAAGGCGCCACCGATTCCCCACCGTTTTCCTTCGCTTCCCTGACAATCCCCCTAGTGGCAGCTTCCGTGGCTATTTTTGCTTTTCTCTCGCTTTGCCTCTGTTGGTATCTTGCCAGAAAGAGAAGACGTGAACGCCAGGCAATGCAATGCTTTGGCCAGAGAGATTTGCTGTTGGTTAAAAAATAAAATTGAGTGATTTTTCAAGGAGATAGGAAGGAAAATCCAGGTTTTAAATTTTTCAAAGCCGCCGTATTCGACGAAAAACCTAAAATCTGTTTATCTCAGTTTTATCAAATTCTGGTTTTTGCTTTTTGCTTTTATGTGCCAAAATTTTCTTTAGGCTCAAAAATTTGACTGATTTTTAAACGATAATTTTTTAACCGGGACTGTGTGATTTTTATCTTTATTAAATTATAACATCAACGTTTGACGGTGCCGGGATTTAACAACACCTCTTTGAATTTTTTGAAGATTTTTTTGCGGTTTAACTGCTTTTAACGCATGTTTAAGACGATTTATAACTCTCGAAGTACCGGAATAAAATATTGAGCAAGTGGATCAATGAGAGAATACACATCAAAATCGAAGGAAATGCAAAAAGGAATCAAGCCACATTTTTTTCGTTTTCGACCTCGTTCGCCTCGACCTCCTCGTCGTCAACGTGCGCCAGGTCGGCAAAATATCGTCGGCATCTGAAAAAAACAAATTAAAAACTAAAATTCTTCTCCACGGGCTTGATATAGAAATCCGAGCGAAATGCCGACCGCCATAATACCGACAGTTATAATACCGACAGCCATAATACCGACAGCAACAAGAAAAAAACTCCTCAAAAAAGCGTCATTCACACTCGAGTCAGGAGAAATTCGTGATTCTGGTTGTCGGGATTTTGGCCTGTCGGTATTACGGCTAGAATCGACCAGTTTTGAATGAACTTACCGCCAAACGATATAGAAAAAGACGAGGTAGCAGAGAATGGCGGTACCGTAGTCGAACAGTATCCGCAGGCCGTAGAAGACACGGACCACCTCTGGAAGTGGATAATTTAACGGATACAGACCATATATTATTATATTATATGATTAAAAAAAGGAAACTAGATATATCAGTAATAAAAAACAGGATTGATAAAGGATCGTAAACCTTAGTTGAATTTTTTTACCGAATTTGACTCGGCGCAGCTTAAAAAACTAGGTTCCCGCCGTGCCGGACCCTTTAAAACCCCCCACAATCTCACAAAAAACTTACTTCTATTATTATAGTAAGGGTTGTGATCATCTTCGAGCTCCTGTCGCCACTCCCTCATTTTGTCAGAACTCCAGTCGAACATGGCCTCGATATGCTCGTATGTGTTCATGCCGATCATGAAGATTTTCATGCCCTAAATTTGTATTTTCAGAGAGAGAGAGAGAGAGAGAGAGAGAGAGAAGAGAGAGAAAGCTATAGAGTGAGAACGAGAAAGAGGGAGAAAGCGATAAAGTGAGAAAGAGAAAGAGAGACAAGCAATGACAGATAGAGCGGAGCGTGACGCCAGAGAACGATCGAGAGATAGCGAAAGAGAGACATACAGAGAGAGAGAGAGAGAGAGAGAGAGAGAGAGAGAGAGAGCGAGAGAGAGAGAGAGAGTGAGAGAGCAAGAGCGTGAGACAGAATCTTTCAAAATAACCTACCACCAAGAATAAAAAGGGCATCAGCGCGTTTTTCTGCTCCAAAATCAGGCCACAAAGCAAAACGACAGCACTCAGCACCTCCATCGGTACGAAAATGTACTGAACACGTATTTTGATTTGTTTTAAAACTTAGTTGAATGCTACAAAAAATCAAAAATTTGTACCTTCCACACATCGAGTGATCGCGTGAGCACGAGTCCGATATGGAAAAAGATGAGCAAGACCTGGACGACGAGCACGAGGCAGCTGGCGTGCTGAAAAAGAGGCATTTAAGTATATTTAAAGTGGAAAACTATCTTCTAAAAATAATTGGCTATTTTGGTCAAATCAGCCTTTTTGGTCGCAAATTTGGAATTTTTAGTTTTTAAATAACCTTTTAATTTTAAAAATTTTTCGATGTAATTTATCCTACCTTAATATGCATACTGTAGCAGCAACAACATTTCAACAAATATTTCGGTGCCCAATAGTCGAACACCTTGTGCTTGTGCTCGATGCGCCAGATTTTTCTCATTCGGCCCATCTTTCTTTTCTTTACCTGCAAAAATTATATTAATTTTGAAAATTTTAGAATGGTAATTAGACTAAAAAGGAAAAATAAAGAAATTAAATGGATTTTGATGCGGATGAGAGAATACGACGAGAAGCGTAAAAATGCCGACATAACCCCCAACCAAACCAACCCTCCCGACAGCTCGAATCCCGACAGCCAAAATCCCGACAGGCTGAAATCTAGACAAGCCAAATCCTGACATGCTGGATCCCGACAGCCATAATCCCGACATGAAGTTTTCGATGTCAGGATTTTTGCTGGCGGGATTATGGCTGTAATTTATGGCAACATTTGGGGAATTCTTTTCTAGTTTCTAGTTACCAGAAAATCTGGAAATAGAGGAGCCAGTGTGTGCTAGCAGAGACCATTTGAGAAATTTTTTGCCGGAGCTAAAAGATCTAGAAATAGAAAGAAGGCAGGCAGAGTGACCTTGATGATCTAGAAATAGAAAAAAGGCAGGTCAGCAGAGAACGTTTGGGAAAATCGTTTTAGGCGCGCGATAAATGTGGCTAGCCGAGAATCTTGAGGAATCCAGGTGAATTTTTCTGTAAAGCCTATTGGGAACAGGACACTTTCAGTACTTTTCAACTCGACAAAGATTCCAGCGATGGTTAAAATCCGCAAAAAATAACCCTATTTAACCTCCCGCTTCCAGGAAGCCAATCTTAAGTCATTTTTAAGGAGCAAAAGGACGGCCGGACTTGCCAGGCAAATGCGTAAATTCGATAATGGTTCGGCGAATCCGCGCGGCGCAGGGAGTTCGACTCCCCCGCAAAAAATGTGGATCATGAACCCCGGGGAGGATGAGTAAGGGATCTCGGTTTCGGCTGGGTGGTTCGGCGAAATCTGTTCCGTCCAATTCCTATCCACACCGCGTCCCTCTAATCGGGACAAGACAACGCCAGACTCCTCTGCACCATCTCTAGCAATCGCTGCTGCCCCGATTGACCTTGGACCCAATCAAAAACGCCTACACGATTTTTGTGGGGGCTAATTTTGGACGGGATTCGGTTTTGGGTCGGATAGAATTTTCAAAAATCACGAAACCAAAAGGATTAAGATTTATTTTATTGAGTTTTAATTCGAATTCATTTTTAGCTTATCTGTTTTCTTTTTGAGATTTTCCGATCTTTAAAATTGATATCTAAAAGCCTGATGAAGAATGGGGGAGCCAATTTAAGATTTCTTAAGAGGTCGCTGCTGGCTTCCGCTTTCCGTTGAAGGAATAAGGACAATAAAAATTTGACTACGCAATCTAAGGGCGACCGTGAAAATTTCATAAAAAAACTAATGGGAAAGTCAATTCATCTAGCTAACTACAAAATCTAGCTGACAAGTAAGCCCAGAAAAATCGCGGGGTGTACCCCAGGATCCAAGGATTCCGAAATCCTTTCCCGACCATCGCGTGAAACGGGGATCCGCGCCGAGCCTGGGAGATTTCCGCCAACCATTCGGCACCTATCAATCACCAAAACAACCCGTCAGGACGGTTCGGTTTGTCGCTAGGAATTTTTCGGTGGCAGAGATCTTGTCTCGATCAAACCTAATTTACAATTATCAAAAGAATCCCGATACCAAAAATCCCGACAACCTGAATCTCGACATCTTCGTGCCGTGTTTTCGGATGCCGATTCCTTCCAAACAGCTATTCTGCTTGTCGGGATTTTGGACGTTCGGGCTTTGACCGGTCGAGATTTTGGACAGCGGGACTCGGCGCAAAAGTTTTTAGTTTTCGTTCATATAAAAGCAAATGGAAAATGTAGAAATTCAAGCGCTCATAGATAGACGCTCAAAAAAAAACGCGTTTCTAAACTGGAATTGCCTGAAATTGTGTAGAAATGGTAAGGTAAAAAAGGGTAACTCTCGGCGAAAATCGGGGATAATCAGGCAGAATGCGGAGACATTTCGGCCGATCTATCCCCAGATCCGCAGAGATCTTTGCGGTTCCCCCCACCACAGCCACTTTTTGTGCGATCAAATTGCGAGAAGAATTCGGGGCGCGCGAATTTGAGAGACAGACAGACGGAGAGAGAGAAATAAGGAGAGAGAGTGAGAGAGAGAGCGAGAGAGAGACCAAAAACTGCTGCGGACCGTTGCAATCAACACAATGTTCCTCGTTACTTTTCACTTTTGTCGCTGAAAACTGAGGCGAGCCATCCGGACCTGATTTTACAACCTATTCTCCCATTAGTGGGAACCCGGAACCAAAAATTGGCGCTACTACGAACAACAAAGGATCAGAAAAATGGCTTGAGAAACAAAAAGAACTGGGATCGGAAAATATCGAAATACCGAAAGAGCTAGCTATCGAATAGCCTAAGGCAAAGAGATAGAGTGAGCGAGAGAGAGAGAGACAGAGAGAGAGAGAGAGAAAGAGAAAGAGAGTAAGAGAGCAAGAGAAAGAGAGAATCCTCTAAAATTCAAATCTTCCGTGAATCTAAAACCCTGAATTTTCTTTATTTTCACAGCGATCCCCGCCAGCTTGTTCCTGCCCATTTCCGGTGAAGGTGACGAATCGACCGACAAAGCCCGAGACTTAACGACATTTCCGAGCAGACCGGGATTTTTGTGATAACGCGCGCTTTATAAGTTTACGATCGGGGCCACAGGTTGCTCATTTTCGGTGTCTTTTGCCCTAAACTGCCTGAATTCTGGAGATGGCCTCGATTTTGATCGTTTCGCTGCTGATCGTCGGGGCTTCGGCGAGATACTTGCCTGTGCCGTTGAGTAAGTTGCCTCAAAATAGATTCTCTGCTGGCTTACTTCCCCGCAGAAGCGAAAAGTACTGTATACACCAGTTAATTCCAAATTTCTAGTTCTAGGGCGATTTTTAGATACATTCTCCGGTGCCGAGAAGTACTGTCAATCCTTTGGAGGGCATTTGGCTTCCATTCACAGTGCATTCGACAATCAGGCCGTTACTTCTTTCGTGCAACAACAAGGATATCCGGCGGCTTTTATTGGGTTGCAACGACAGCCGAATGGGCAGTGGACATATACCGATGGGACTACCAATAATTATGTTAATTGGGCACTGAGTAAGTATAAAACATCTCACTCTCTCAATCTCGTTCTCTCCCTCTCCCTCGCTCTCTCTCGCTCTCACTCTCTCTCCCTCGCTCTCTCTTGCTCTCTTTCTATATCTCCCTCTCTCTCGCATTCTCTCTCTCTCTCTGTGTTTCTCTTTTCTCTCTTGCTTGCTCTCACTAGCCCTAGTTTTTCCAGACAACCCAACGTCCGACAACTGCACGACGGTCGGCCCCGACGGCTTCTGGTATTCTGTCAGATGTGTTGATATCGAGACGGCTGTGTGCTATATTGTGGATATCCCTACCGTGCCTACCATGCCTCCGGTTGCTACATCCCGTAAGAAAGTCAAAAGTATCTATCAAGTTTAACGATGATTGCCATTCATATTACTTCGTATTAATTCATATTAATTCATATACTGACCTAATTTTGTAGCTTTTCTTTATACGATTCAAATTCGAAACAAATCGCTGGGTCAAAGTATAGCCCGAAGGCATGTCTTAGCAGATCCCCGGACACCCGCCAGCCCCTAGTTGTGCGCTCTCCCAATATCCCCTTCACCGTCCCGACTCGCCCACCACCTGGCCCACCTCCATACCGGAAATACACACCCCTCCCCTCATCAACATCGCTTCTGGCCTCTGGCTATGATCAATTGTTTAGTAAATGTTCTTATCGGCTTAATCTCCGATACGTACACTATTGTGTACAACGAGATTAACATATTTTTGGAAAGGGTTCGGTTAGCAGAAGCTTGCTTCTCGCCGAATAGCGTCGTCCCGGCATTGCACATGCCGTCGGGAACGGCGCACATCCCCCAAGTGGGGTGAACAAGCTGAAACATAAAACAGCGAAAGATATAATATAAAATCTACTATTATTGCATCTTGTTATCAGCTAATATTACAAAACACAACAATTTACCTAATCTATGAGGTAAAATTGTATAATGTAACTATTTTTATCCTACCTTATATAATTTTGGGGTGTATCTCTGTGTTCGTGTGGATGTCACTTTCGAGGCCCGATTTAAGGGCCTTCCCCTGGATAAAATGCGCTAATTCTTCATCACTAAAGGGAATCGACCCTCTTCATTCCGATCCCTTCTTTTCAGAATTTCGATAAAATCCAAGTTTACAAAGTTAAAGCCGGTTTTATTCATTTTCGGGGGTTATTTGCATAATATGAAAAATACAAATTTCCTCATTCTTGCAATTTGCACACGCGTGTGTGGTCGGTGGGGGGAAGGGGTCCGAAGGACCCGAGCTATCGGAAAGTCAAATTTTTCATGCATAGGCCCAATTCCAGCGCCTAAGGCCCGCGAAGCGGGTTTTGGACCCTGGTCCTAGATAGTTTGCCCGGACTTACATACTTTAATCGCGATGTTTCCAGGAGGTCCAATCACCTACCAATGCCCGCCCGGCTGGAGCTACTATGCCACGACTGGCGCGTGCTATTGGGTGAGTTTTATATGGCTTACGATATGAAAAGCATTCTTTAGGTCGGCTACAACGCTACAGTAATCGCCGCCCGAAGCACTTGCCAGCAGATGGGCTCTGACCTGGCGTCGATCCACAGTGCCGAGGAGAATGGATTTGTTTTGGGTACGTCTATCTGGCGCTATCTCTTGCTTTCTCTCTCTACCTCTGTCGTTCTCTCTCTCTCTCTCTCTCTCTCTCTCTCTCTGTCTCCTCCCTCTCTCATCGAAGCCATTTAGGTCTCGCGTTTCATTACACGACCGCCTGTTGGCAGCCCCTCCCCTATTACTACTCGGTGTGGATTGGAGGTAAGCTCAATCCACAGACATTTTAAAGGTACTGGGAAGTGCAAAAACCGACCCATTCCCTGGACTAGGCGTCGACGAACATTCTCAACATTTATCTCGAACTTGAAGCGCTACGCTCGCAAGCGTTTACATGCGTATTTTGGAGCGTTGCGTAGCTGTCTAGACCTAGCCAATTGAGCGGGTTGATTTTCCGCTTCCTGGCCCCGTTAATAACAGATTTTAGGCATTGGCGACAACGGCTACAACTACTGGTCAGATGGTACCCCGTTCAACTATGCGAATATGTGGGGACACCAAGACGGAAACATCGGCAACTTTTACGTAGGTTTTAGCGAAAGCAAAGCCTAACCTAGACATAAGCCAAGCCTGAGCCAAGCCTAAGCCAACCCAAAGCCAAGTCATTTTTCAGATCTCGACGCAAAGTGGATGTGCTGACTTCGCGTTTTGGCGCGTGGTCAACTACCAGACGCCCACCGTGACGGGCTTCGTCTGTAAAAAGTGCCCGGCTTAACGTTTTGCATAATGACGGGAGTGTTGGAATGATATAAACTATCTATAATTGTCGAATGCTCCCGACGGCGGAAATCCCGACTGGAAAAAATACCGACACGCCAAAATCCCGACTGTCGAAATACCGACAGTCAAAATCTCGAAAATCAAAATACCGACACGCAAAAATACCGGCACGCCAAAATCCCGAAAATCAAAATGCCGACAGTCGAAATACCGACACGCCAAAATCCAAAAATCAAAATGCCGACAGTCAAAATACCGACACGCCAAAACCCCAAAAATCAAAAAACCGACAGCCAGAAACAATCAATCAATCAGTCATTTCAAGACATTTATTGAAAAAGACTCACAAAAATCTTGTACCCCGATTTTTTCTATCACAATTTTCACTCGTGAATAGAAATTTTTAAGTGTTGGTGGCATCCGGAATTTAAGTAAAAAAATCACAAATACCCGTAATGAAAATTAAGGATGCAGTCGACAAAAAAACTCAGCGTTAAATCACAAAAACCCCGATTATACAATACATACAAGTAGCTTTTAAGGGAGTGTGAGAAACACTCAGAAAAATTGTACAACATATACATACAAAAACAAAGTACAGCTTAAAAAGCCTATTTCAGGCATTTTAATTTCTTCGTGTTCAGCTCGACGACCTCCCGGCAATATTCCGCGTCGACGAAATCGACGATGACAATGTTGATGAGCTCGGGGTGGGGGTACTGTAGAAATGTTGAAAGATAGGATGCAAATTGCCCACCGATGTCAACCAGTTCCGAATTGCCGCGGTGGCCCTGGTGGCCAGATGTTTCTCGAGCGAGGAGAAGGGGTTTCGGACTGGAAATTGTTGTGATTTTAAAGGGGGCCGTAAAGTGGGAGAATCGACGCCTTCCGCTGACTAGGTCTCGACAGCTACGCGGCGCTCCAACTCACACGTTCAGTAATGTTTTCTAGCTTTTCAGTTACGCTTTTCAAAGTGTCGCATAGGTGTCAAGATCTAGCCAAGAGAAGGGTCGATTTTCACGAGGATTCATCTTTAAAGGACCCTGGAAACCCAAATATCAAACCCGTCCATCGGCTAGGCCTAGACACCTACGCGATGCAACAAGTTCACCAAGTTCAAAGCGGCTGTGATAGCCTATTTTGCGTCTCGCGTAGTTGTCGACACCTAGTTGCGGCCAGAGGTCGATTCTCTCGTTTCCTAATGCTCCTAAAGGGATCAATAAGCCTGGTAGTCCACCCCGTCGTTTGACTAGGTCTAGACAACTACGCAACATTCTAAAAGATGTTCAAACCAGTTTTATGGCTTATAAAAAAACGCTTTTAAAAGAGTTTTAGGCTTCTTTATGGTTGTCGAGACCCAATCGGCAGAAGGGGTCGATTCTCAGGTTTTTCATCCCTTTAAAGAACCCGGCAAGCTTACCAATATCCCTCCCAGTCGCCGTCAAAATTCCCTGGGTGACGTAGAATTGGAAAAGCGTGGTGGGGCGGCACTGCAAATTTGAAGTTAACAAGAATAAAAGCAGACAAAAATTCAAAGAAAATCCGCACCTTGGTCTGCATCACCTCCAAAAACTCGACCAGCTCGCCGAGGTTGTTCGTCTCCGGGTACGGGGCGCAGATCGTCGGCTTCCCGCGCCAGAAGCGCCCATCTTGTGGGTAGTCCTGAAATGAAATTTTTGCTATGTCAAATCTTTCATTTTCGTTACTATAAAATACTAATTAAACTAACCTTGAGCGCCGTGATGCAAATGATCTGCTTCCCGGCGGCCCACAAGTTCGCCAGGGTCACCTGGTCGTGCTCCAGTTCCCTAAGCCGCGGAAAATTATTATTTTAGCGGTATTTTTAAACTGGATTTTTACATTAAAATGTCTAAATTCTACCTACAAAACCGCTCTTCGCCAAAGAGTCGAACAATCTGCTCCTCCAACTCATCGTGGTCGCGCGGCTGGATTTGGAAGAGGTGGTTCATGTCGAGGATCACCACCTCTTTTCGGTGCTGGTCAAGAAAATCTGAATTTTTCGGTTTTAAGGGATCCATGAAGGCGAAAGAACCTCGAATTTCCCTCAAAAATTCGAAGAAATCGGGTCCGTAGAGGGCGTGGACCAAGTGGTAGCCGTCAGGGCCGCGTTTTGGCGGGTTTGAGACCCTGAACAAAAACTTTAAAACAAATTTAAAAAAATCGTCTTGCCCAAATAAGCTTTTCCCCCTTTAAATTCCCTCCCCAAAAAAATCTCTGCTAGCCTGCCTTTCCTTAAAAAATCCCTGCTAGCTGCCATTTCTCATGGGATCTCGGCTAGCGCTTCCTTTCCTAAAGAATTTCTTAGCATGCCCTTTTACTTTTCCCGACAGCAAAAATGCCTACGGTCAAAATTCCGACAGGTAAATACCGACAGGAAAATAGCCGTCGCTGTCGGTTTTTTGGCCGTCGGGATTTTTTCGGGATTTCTACTTGAACGTACACGAAGGCCTCGAACTTTCCGACAACGCACCTCAAATCAAAATACCGTACGCCCATCTGGCACTGTTCTTTCGCGGAGGCGTGCTGGGTGATGGCCCAGCGGCGGACGACCCGCCGGGATACTGTAGAAAGGGCAGTTTTTAGGTTTCTTCTGTCAATTTCCAACCTGTCAATCGGCCGAAACAGTTCAAAAATCGATTGCTCGCCTCGTCGTTGGCGATTGGGTATTTGATGGAGAGGGCCGAGGAGGCACCGGAATCATGGGAACCTGAACGAAAAAGGTGCTTCCCGCTCAATGAGTTCACGGGGGAACCAATTTTCATGATTTTTTAAAAATTTTGATTTGTACATTACATTATTGTACGTTTCTGACCTGGAATTGCCAACTGAAAAATGGGTATTCGCGTCAACGGTTCGGGCAGCCCGGCCATCCACTCGGAGCCCATGGCTGCAAAATTTGCATAAGCATTTTAACACTTGGAAACCGACCTTACAGCCCAAAGCCTGGTTCAGAGAGAACAAAAATCAGCTGGACATTTATGCAAAAATTGCCAACCCAAATTTACAAAATACGTAAAATTCATCTCCTAGCACGCTCCAAAAATTCAAGAGAAAGAGAGAGATCGAGAGAGCGAGGCAGGGAGAGATCGAGGTACTAATAAAACTCATGGAAAATCCTTTACCCTCAGAAAACCTTCAGAATTATTTTAGAAACTTGGGGGAGGGGGGAACGATCAAAGATAGTGACAAAATTGAAAAACCGTTTTGTAAAATTGGAAATTGAGAAAACTGTATAAGCTAAGTTCAGCAGATTAGCGGAAAAAGCTGGCATAAGAGTCTTCTCTACCACAATTCGTAATTTTATGACGTAATTATAAGATAAGTATCACGATAAGTAACAAGCTAGTGATTTCCAAAATTTTCTTGCTGAACTTTGATCCAAAATTCGTAGTGCTAAATGCAGTTTTGTGAATTTTCTTGCAGAACGGAGTCGGTGCAATAAGTAAAAAAATCAATAGTCAGTTCAAATGTTTATTATTGTTCAAAATATCGGTGGTAATATGGGTGGGCCGGGGCCGTCCGCTCGGCTCGGTCCTTCCTCGTGCCCCCTCCGCGTACTCGGCCACGAACCCCTAAAACGTGACCTTGTTTCTCTACCCCTTCTCGATTCCCGTGCTCTCTCCCCACCCTGCGCACTTTGCGAGTCTAAAAAGGCGCGCTGCCCGTCAAAATATGATTAAAAACTACTTACAAAAAAATTTGTACCCAAAATACTGGGAAACAAAATAGTTACCACAAGAAAAGCGCAAAAAATCAAATGTTAAATTCCATTTTTGCTATAACTTGTTTATTTTGCAATATTTTACGTTGTAATTGTTTGTGAACATAGCTTCTGTGACTACCGATCTTTGGCCAAAATTTCCACGTGATCGGATAAAAGACCACCGAGATATAAATTAAATCGCAGCTCACCTTCTCCTCGACGCTATCATCCGTATGCAACACCAGCAACATTTCGCTGCCCGTACTGACAATCTCGTCAGGCATCTAAAGTTTGGGTTCTAAAGTCGTCCCAGCTATCGTGAAAAAGCAAAAATCACGACATGCCGAAATACCGACACCCAAAATCCCGACAGCCAAAGTCCTGACACGCAAAATAGGTTTATAAAGGAAGTGGCATTCAAACTAGCGTCCAAAAAGGGGCGCCGGGCCGTCAAAATATGCAAGGTCGAGATTTTAGCTGTCGGGATTATGACGAGGAATTCCACCTACCGTATCCCCGCAAAAACGGCCAAATAATTTCTGCTCCTTGGCAACCGGGCCGTCGTAGACTTCGACGTAGTCGTACTGGCACGCCGCGTCGGATTCGATGTGAAACGCGTGAAACTAAAGAAAAATGGATTTCACTGAGAATGCCGAAATTGCACAATCACGAAATTTCATAATATCCAAACAGATAATATCGAAATTCCTATTCCCGAAGTTCTAATGTCGGAACGTCATTTTGCGAAATGAAAAATGACTGCGACCGTAAAAACTTACCTT
This sequence comes from Mesorhabditis sp. LJ9110, assembly GCA_038088335.1. Lineage (NCBI taxonomy): Eukaryota > Metazoa > Nematoda > Chromadorea > Rhabditida > Rhabditidae > Mesorhabditis > Mesorhabditis sp. LJ9110. Next base: position 100,756 of record JBBGBA010000285.1, read on the forward strand.
CAACTTAACGCCCTTTCCATTTTTAGCCGTGATTTTCCAGTGGCAATCGGAATTTGAGGGGTAGTTGTTGTCACTGAAAATAAAGATGATAGAGACTGAGAGAGTCAGAGAGAGAGAGAGAGAGAGAGAGAAAGATTTGCTGAGAGAGCGCGAAAGTGTTGATACCTGTAGGAAGCATGCGAATAAATATAGCCCGACGAGCGTTCGGCCGGCAGCTGTCCACCACATTCTAAAGTCGAAATTTAGCTATCTTTTATGGAATTCGTCTAAATTCTAGCTGTCGTCATCGCTTTAGAGTCATTTGAAACGCTCCCACCTGATTGATAAGTAGCGTGAAATCCTCTGCGGCTGACCGAGGCATCGGCCACAAAGCTGACGAACAGCTGGTTCGAGGAGGATACTGTAGTCGGGGGTACACTGCCGCCACAGAAGAGACCAAGAAGGGAGGATGAGGAGGAGGCTGTAGATCAGGGATTAGAGAGAGAGAGAGAGAGAGAGAGAGAGAGAGAGAGAAAATTACCTCCATCAAAAACCTCAAGTTTATCGTAAGTGCACAACGAGTGTTCCTCCAGCTCGAACGTCTCGAAGTCCTGAAATCGAAACCAATATCTGTGGAGGGATTAAAAACGCCAGAATCGACTACTTGGGTTTGCTAGGTCTAGACAGCTGCGCGCTAGGCGGCAGTTTATGCAGACCCACCAGCGAAATTCGATGCCCAGGAGTCGTTAACACATGCCACGTGCAATTCTCGCCCTTTGGGTACTCATTCGGGTGGTTGGGCGAGGTGATTTCGCCTGAAATTTTCTTGGGTCTAACCGGTTACGTCACCTAAAGCCCTACCTGACGGGTCGTTGAGCTCAAAGAAACAGCCGCCTTCCTTGCAGTTGTGCCCGTCGTCGGCGAGGACAAACCCGGGGTTGCAGCTGCACTTGTAGGTACCTGAAATTATAGTGTACACCTGCGGGTTGTTCATTTTGTAACCTACCAGAATACTTTAATCCTAAAAACCTACCAATCCTATTTTCGCAGACATGCTCACATCCGGCATTCTGATGCTGGCACTCGTCCAGGTCGGCGAAGAAGTTCATCGAAAAGCCGGAACGCTCGACGCTGCCGTCCGAGACGAACTCCAGCCGGACGAGGTTTGTTTCGGAGGTGAAGAGGAGCGGTTCGGCTGCAAAGATAACATTCCGGTACTGGACTCTTAGCGGGGGATATCTATTGGAGCACAAAGTGATTTTTATTATTCCGCCTATACATGCCTGTTAATCATATATCTGTATCTTTATAGTGTTTTTATCCGCTTTTGGTTGTCAGAAAACCTTAAAAAAATATTTAAAAATTGCTGAAATTCTGAAAATTTTAACTTTTTGTTCATTTATCCTGGTTTTTTGACCAAAAAGCCATATGTTTCCAAACTTTTCCTAATTTTTTAATGCGGGTTTTTATAAAAAAAATAGTATAAATGCTATAAAAAGAGATGCGATTTTTTAATTCCTGCATACTTACCATACTCGCCGCACAGCTTACTCCTTGCCCCAATCCGTACAAAGTCGTACGCGCACTCCGTTTTCATACCCTCCACGTTGAAGCGTGTGAAATTTATGAAGATCTGGAGGAGATTTAGAGCATGGAGAGACCAGGATGCAATTTTTACCTGATATCCATCCGGGGCCTCGATTTCCCAGACACAATGTTTGGCCGGAGGGTAGTGCTGGGGGAAATTTGGGCTTTGTATCGAGCCGTTAGAGGCGTGGAGGAAACCGCCGCAAGTGCCTAGAAAATATTGGAATATCTCGCTGTGTCTCTGTCTCTCTCTTCTCTCTCTCTCTCTCTCTCTCTCTCCTATCCCTGTCGCTTACTTTCACAAGTCCTCCCATCCTCCCGCAGGCTGAACCCGATCTCGCATTTACATCTGAAAATTGAAAACTTTGGGATTTTCTGGGATTTTCTGGCATTTAACCGGTTATGGTTTCCACTAAAAATATTTTTATTTAGATGGAGCTCGACAGCAGGAAGCCGCTAGATCTCTCCAAAAAGGCTAAACGCTCGAAAAATTTATTTTAAAACTTGAAGGAGCTTTAAAGGGGTCTAATCTACCAGAAATCGACCCCGCACCCCGACTAGGCCTCGACAGCTACGCATTACACCAAATGACGACTGCAAGCTCAGGATTTCTCCAGACCTCAAATTTTAGGGACATCAAAATGATATTTTTTGCGGCAAGAAGCGTCGCGTCGCTGTCGCGACCTAGTCGCTGGAAGGGGTCGATACCCCGTTTTTTGGCCCTTTTGGACAGTTAAAAACGTTATTTCCCCACCTAAACCCTCCGACAGTATTCTCGCAAATATGTTCACAGGGATGGGTGCCTGAGTGACACTCATCCAGCTCCTTCTGCCACTCCAGCTCGAAACCGCCCTTCTGCACCGAGTTGTCGGATGTAAATCTGAATGGCGCGGTGTTTATTCCGGTATTCCGCATGTTGTATACTGTAAAAGAGTAATTTGACGGTATTCAAGGAACTTGGAAGCTCCGAACAGCTCCGAACAGCTTCGAACTACCATAATTTTTTAAAAAGTTTTATAAATTTTTTAAATTTATTAAAAAAACCCTGGGCTTTTTTTGATAAATTTTGATTTCTGGAAAAGCGTACCACCTACCGTATCGTCACCACATTACTGCTCCTGGAGATTATTGATTTGTCGGCGAGTTGGCCACAAAGGGTTGCCAAAGGCTCACCTAAAAATGCGCTTTTAACGCTAAAAAATTAGAGCAAATCAATCAAGGCTTTGCAATGGCTGTATGAATTGAATTTCATTAGCTATAATTAATTACCGATTTACCGATGGGAATTTTTGACTTACCAACACCTTCTTTAGCTCCCTCCCAAATCACCAGCCGGTCGTAGATGCAGTCTTTATGCTGTTCGACCTGTAGACGTGTGATCGATTTTCAAAGATTAAGAATTTCATTTAATTTTTTAGTTTATTGTAAAAATTAACACAATTCAAGTTTAAATATGTTTAATGGCAAATTTATATACCTGAAAAAAGTTGATTTTCAGCGCGACCTGATGCCCGGTTTCCACGTGGACTCGCCACAGGCAATCTGAGCCCGGCGTATACGGATCTGGGTACCTGAAAAATGTATTTATTTTGGTTTTACTACTGTCAATATGCTTTAACTATAATGTGTTCTAAAACCACAATTTTTAATTGCACTAATATACCCCCAAAATTACCTAGGAGACTGCAAAATACCGCTATCCTCGTAGATCGGCCCGCCGCAGACCGTGTGAAAGACGGCAAACGGGAAATTTGGCAGTAGTGATGTCTAGAAAATACATAGACGCTTTTAACCTACTTTTAATTTGCCCATTAGGGTTTATAAACATTTAAATCGATGGATTTTGCGAAAATCCGAAAAATCACACAATTTTGCCGCAAAAACCCACCCTAAACTCCAAAAACAGACGATTTCCGCTGGAGACAACCGTTTTAAAGGTGATATCATCGCCGCAGAGTTTTTCTAAAGGATTGTAATTTATATTTAATTTATTAAACTTTTATATTACCTATCATTTTCGAATTCTTGTCATTCCCGTCATGGACGACGATCGAGTTGTCGATTTCTTCATTGCACGGCCCAAGGGGTAACTGCAATTTTTTTATTAATAGATTTAGCTGTCGTAATCGGTTTTTTTGCTACAAACTACAAAATAAATTACAAAATTTCAAGGTTTATGACGCTTAAAAAACAGAATTGTTTCAATTTAAATTTTCCCATTTTTATATAGCTTATTCTAGCCTGAGATCAAGGCCATCTTGTGCAGAATTTTTTTCTGATACGGAGAATGTATTTAAAAATCTTTTATCTCTTTTTAGACCAATTTAAATAGATTTACAGTTGCTAGGTTATGGGGGCCGAGCAAGGGGGACCGGGCTGATAGCCCCTCCCTCGCACCCCTCTCCGCTCGATGGACGTGGCCTGGCGGTAGTGGGCTGGCCCCACGGTCCGGGGCTCGCGGGTTCGGCCCCCGCCCGGTGCAATGAAGAAAATACTAGAGTCTCAGAAACGACCATGTTCGAAAAACCAAAGCTCTTTACTCCTAGCACATCTTTTTGCGAGTTTTGTAGAAGTTGCCTTTTTCATTCATAATGTTTTTAGCGGTTAGGGTATACATTTCAAGTTAACCTTAGCACTTCTAGGGTCTATTAACTGTTACAATTTGGTTTAAACAAGCCATAAATCCGTTTAAGGCACTTTAGATCGTGTTTTGTTTCCCATACCTGTAAATCCTGCCCGGAAACGTTCAAAAATATCGTATTTCCCTCTGGAGCGATGATTCGCCAGGCACAGTACCCTTCGTGCGTCGGCGTAAGTTCGGCGGTTTCCGAAAGAAACGTCTGGCCACAAACTATAAAGATAGGCATGAAATATAATCTGCAATCCCCAACCCGGGCAATTATACAGCTTCTTCGTTTGTCTAATATCCCCTTCAGAGAGCTCGATGCGTTGCCCGATTTCGTGGCGGAAGCCTGAGGGAATGTTGTCTGTAGCTTTGCCAAAAAGAGTTTTGACTCACTCGGCCGTGGCAGGATTGTATCGTGGAAGATCCCGCGCGAGAAAGTATCTCTGGCGTAGTGCATGACTTAAAAAAGTTTTTAATAGATACAGCAAGATTTTTGTTAATTTGTATGATTTTCAAGCTTACTTGACGCGAAATCGTATGGTTCCCCCAGCGAATCGACTTCGCCCGGTTTCGACTTCTCGAAATTGTAGTCTTGGCCTGAAATTGAGCCTAATTTTTCATTATTTTTGTATGACTCTTTCCTGCAATAATTTTAAGGTAACATTCACCCAAAAATTGTAAAATTGCGGTACACGCAGCACCCCAGACCTTGGGCTTTTTAAGTGTTACTGTGGCTAGCGGGATACAACTACAAATTACACTTCTTAACACCCACCAGTTTCGATACTTTTGTAGAAAATGTCGACATATAAATCCCGATCTGGTCTCGTATGCTCGTGCCAGAATCCGACGACGTGCCCAAGTTCGTGAACCACTAAGTTCCGGAATTTTTAAATTTTTCGGCGATCCTGCTCACCTATGCCAAACTTGTCGCAATTCTTCCCTATGGAAATCGACTGCGGACCCTCGCCGCGTCGCCCGACGTATGAGCAGCACCTCAAAGTTGATTTTTAGGAATTTGGGGAGAATCGATTACATCATTTCAACGCTTCAATGCGCCCAATTTCTTACTGTGGGTTTTGGAATCATATTTCGAAAACAGCGGACCCACCTACCCACATTTATCGACGGTGAACACGATGTAATTCTTGTGGGCTCGAGTCCTCGGTACGAAGCTGATGCAAGTATGGTTCTCCCAATGTCGCATCGACTTCAGGAATAGGTTCTTGTGCTCGCCTAAAATTTATACGTCTGATTGACCGGAAAGACGTAAAAAATATCTAACAACCGGTTACGGCAGGAATACTTGCTTGTCCTGGTCCCTTTAAAATCACATACCCGAGAAATTGGATGAAATTATGTAAGGAACAACGCCGTCGGGCCATTGGCGCTCCTTTTTCGCCGTCGCTGCTCGAATTTTCCGGCGGAATACAATGTCCGAACTGTCCGGAACCTCGCGCTTTTCACGATTGCTATCAGAATCCGATGCAAAGCCGGCAAAATCATAGGGAATATAGTTTGTAGCTTCGTCACTTATGGTGAATTTGTAGGGAATAGCATCAGAAGTGGAAGAAGAAGAAGAAGAAGTGGAAAATAAACCCGTAGCCAAAAATGAAAGCGGCAGTAGAAGGGAGAGCATAGTAAATCAGTTTTCTAGGGAGAACCGGCTACATCGAGCGACCGGACCTGAAATTTTTAAAAATAGTTTTTCTGAGCTAACGAATTAAAAAAAACAAGTTTAAACGGAAGCTGGAAGCGTGGGGATCGACCCCTTCCTGCCACTAGGTCTTGACAAAGACCCGAGGCAAAAACAGGAAAAATTTTGACAAAAACGAATTGGTCCCTTCTTGCCGACTACGATGCAAGACGTTTAAAAGGCAGGGAATTTTGGACAAAAAATATCGGATCTAACCCAACGAAGCAACGCTAACGAATTCGTAGGAATCGACCCCTTCTATCGACTAGGTCTAGACAGCTATGCGATACACCGAATTACGCGTCTAACTTCCATTTTTGCCAATATAATATTTCAAGGGTTTTTGGGATTTTTGAGCGCCATTTGATCGAGCATCGAAAATATACTACGAGCTTTAATTTCAGCTCAAAAATGTCAAACAAAATAGTTCTGGCAAAACCAAGATTTGAACTGAAAGATACGAAAATACGGTAAGCGGTAGCTTTGTAACCTAAATTGGAAAAAAACCGCAAAGTAACTAAAATTGCCGGGCCAACCCCATAAATCCGGTGCGACCCAGACAAAAAGTCACGGACCCACGGCACCGGCTGGTCGTGTCCGGTCAGGGGCCACACATAAAACGGAAATCCCTTGGTGGGCCACGAATGGCAGAGAGAGAGAGAGAGAGAGAGAGAGAGAGAGAGAGAGAGAGGGAGAGAGAGACCATATGTTCGTCGAGGGTGTGGCCGAAGCAGTGAGGAGTTGAGTGATGGGATGGCTGTAACACAAAAGGGGACCGACACCTAGAGAGACCACTGCCTAAAGTCTTTGCACAAAAACTACCCGGTCTGGAGTGGCGGAAAAAGGTGTCAAAATTTTGTGGATGGTTAGGGGATTTGGAAGCGCCTTTATGAGCGACTTGTCAAATCCGAATCCTCGGCCCTCTTTTTCGGTTTGGTAATAGATGCCACTAAAAGCGGATCAAGCTATAATTTCGAGCTTCAGTAAGCATTTGAGGTTCTGTAGCATTATCGGGGGGGCTACTTTGGGAAAACGCCAAAATCGCAAGCTTCAAAATCTCAACGGCGATAATCCCGACAGCCGAAATCCCAACAGCCAAAATCCCGAAAGCCAAATCAGGGCAGCCAAATCCCGACAGCACAAATTCTGACAGCCAAAATCCCGACATCCAGAAACCCCAGTTATAGAAACCATTTATTGGGTGAAGCGACCGGAAATATCACCTTTTGGCTGTCTCGATTTTCGCCTGCCGGGATTTTCACTGTCGGGATTATGGCTGAAATTCGGCAACTTTTTTCTAAAGATCCTTTTTCGAAGCTAAACAGCGCTAGCGTTTCTACACTCTTTTGACTGCGTAAATTGATAATTATAATGTTGAATTAATTTGACGTTAACAAAAATATAATTTTGATTAAAAGATACAAAAAAAATCGCGATTTTACCACCAAGAATTGCCGATTTTCGACCAAACCGTCAACCAAAATTTTTTCAATATTTTGTTATTTTCATTGTTTTGATTGTTCCTGCACGTTTTTATTGTTTATCCAGTGAATTAAGCATCACGGCTTCCCGAGGTTCGGGAAAGTTTTGCTCAGATAGGCGTCGAGTCGGAGAAGGTTTTGCTCGCTGCAGAGGTAGAAGACTAAATGGTGATGCTTGAGAAGAATCGTTGCGCCATGCAAGGTGCCCCAAAAAAATAGACCCCCTCTCTAGCGGTTCGGAGAAAGCCCAAATCCGGATGATTTTTACACCATTCGAAAGCTCTCAAAAAGGCGAGAAAACAAGCGCTTTTTTGTTTGAAATTTTTTAATTGACGCTTGATATTAACCGATTTCTTAGAACAGCCTGAAAACAGTGTCGTCCTGGCTTTAGCAATCAATATACGTCACGGTTTTGCATCAAATTTTTAAGGGATTTTGATTCTAAAGATTGTGCATTAAAGTACCCAAAATTGAAAAACAAAAAATTCTCGTTTTTCGCCTTTCCGAGAGCTTTGGATATGCAACTAAACCGTAAAAATCGCAAACTTCTCAGCTCCGCTAGAGGGCGGAGCATTTTTGGGGGTACCCTGCAAACATCGAAATACTGGTGGTTTTACTGGCAACGGAAAAGCCCGTAGGAAACAGTGCATTTTCATAACGTTTTTAAGTAGTTTCTTAAGGCTAGAAACTTATATGTGAAAAGAAAATTTCGAAAATTTTTATTTTTTGGCATTTTTCAGACATTCTTTGACCAAAAAGCCACCCTCGAAAATTTTTCTAAATGTTCTATGATTTTGACATAAATAAACTGTCTAAAATACTATATAAAAAGAGATATATAGCCTTGGCCCGGACTACAGTGTGTACGTCCGTGTATACATCCGAGTCTACAGGGCTATCTTCCGTTGCCAAGGAACCGGTGAACGCTGTACTTACAACCGATGATGGTCAGCTCCAAGGCGAGCAGAAAACGCAGCTCCTCCTTTCGCTCCTGAAAAGGTTATGTAATTAGTGTAGGCCTGTAAATCCAAATTTTGAGTCGGAATCCGTTGCACCGACTCTTTTGGCGAAAATCCATACAAATCACGGATAAATTACAGAATTTCGAAGTTTTGGTGGTGCGTGAGGAATTAGCTGGTAGTAAACTTAGGTATATTTGCATTTCGACATGACAATTTTTCGGCATTCTGATGGCAACCTTATCCACCTTATCCTGCTCCGTCTCAAAGAATAATAGACCGATGGTGAGGGCGGCCTGGACACCAAAAAGCAAGATGGCGACTCGACGCAGCCACTTGAACTGACGAAGAAACTCTTCCTGAAAATTGAGTTTTTCTACCGAACTTGGGTAAGACTTTCATTAACTTTACCCCACCAGCCCCCCCCCCGCACCCGACGGGTCTAAAAATTTTCGGTATTTGCGCTTATTGTAGGGATTTTTGCGACGCCATTTGATACAGCGTCGCAAAATATATGGAAAGTTTTCATTTGAGCCTACAATAATGCAAAATAAAAAAGTTATAGTTAAAAACTTCCGCTGGGGAGATGGGTAAAATAAAAAGGTAGTCTCGAATGGTGTAGAAAACGTCCCAATCCAAGCTTTCTCCGGAGCGCTAGGTGGGGGTTGAACACACTCAAAGATTCTCATAATAAAAGTATTTTTTAATATGCTTTTTTCAAGCTTTAAAAAAGCTCTTAGTATATTTTTGGACATTCCATCGAAAAAAATAGCGAAAATATTCAAAACGCCGAAAATATGTCCCCCCCCGTTATTCTCTGTGCTGCGCATAGTTTTCAAAAAATAATTTTTAAGCTGGAAAACTTTTATAATACATTTTTTCGCGTTTTAAAAAACCTCTTAGTATATTTTTTGACGTCCTATCGATTGGTGTTTTTTGAAAATATCGAAAATCTCAAAAATTTGGCTTCCCCCCGCTATCCTATGTGGTGCCCATGGTTTTGATCAATTTTTGTTTATTCGATCAAAAAATTTTATTTTCATTGTTTCGGGCTAAAATTAATTTTCCTAGGGCAGTTTTCGACGCTCTATCGAATGACGTTTTCACGTTACCAGCAGGTAAAGAGCTAGAGAAAGAGAGAGAGGGAGAGAGAGAGAGAGACAAAGAGGCAGAGAAGGCGAAAAATTAATTTTAATAAATTAAGTTTTTAATTAAATTAGTTAAATTAAGGTATCTAAATCGTAAAAATCGAACACGATTGCGGAGCACTAGGCAGGGGTTTTTTTGTGACATCCTGTAAACATTACAAAAAGCGAGCATCATGGTTGGCGCTCATAGTTGAAAGATTACCCATGTTTCAGGCTCTTCGGCTTCGGCGAATGAAAACGGTTTCCAAGGAGTCGGAGGGTGGTATCTTCCCAGAAAATCCATGAACCAGAGACAATTTTCCTCGCTGAGGAGGCAAAAAACTAAATTGTGATGCTTGAAAAGAAATGTTGGGCCATACACACCGGAACACTCGCTTCACGGGCAACGGAAGAGCCCCCAAATCACAATACAAATTGGAGAAAGATTATTCTAGTTTCTTATTTGCGATAGTTGTTTCGGAAATTAAACACTACAAAAAACGGACCAGGAATAATTTTTTTTGAACCTAAATATCAGTTTTTGTTGCATTTGTTTAGAACAGCTAATTTTACGTTCAATTCTTTTCTTGATGTATCGACATAGAAAACGCTTTGTGGAAGGACTCGAATTTTGCAGCTTTCAGAAAAAAAAACAAAGCTACGTTTTTAGTGGCAATGGATTTTCCGTACGAGACCAAGCCCACCTTGTGTTGAAGGTTGCGCTGATTCCGAATCTGTTTTCAAAGCTGCGAAAAATCAGATTCAAAAAGTTATGGAGCTTCTCAGGGCGGAAAAGGAAAAGTTTTGCCAAATTTGAGCCATTTTTGGGGGTCTATTTCGCATCTAAAACCGACATAACTTTTTGAAACAGATCGTTTCGCAGATTTTGAGACTAGGTTCGGGATCAGCGCAAGATTCTGCACAAGATTGGCTTGGCCCCGTACGGAAACTCTACAAAATGGCTTCTAAAATAGCGCATATGGCATATTTCTGCGCCGAGTTAGTGGAGGGTGTTATTTTATTGGGACACTCTGTATACCCAGTATACACGGTGGCTTCCCTTCGCCAGAGAAACGGTGAATCCACTTACAACCGATGATGGTCAGCTCCAAGGCGAGCAGAAAACGCAGCTGCTCCTTTCGCTCCTGAAAAAGTTATGTAATTAGTGAAGGCTTGCAAATCCAAATCTTGAGTCGGAATCCGTAGCACCGACTCTTTTGGCCAAAATTCATACAAATCACGGATAAATTACAGAATTTCGAAGTTTTGGTGGCGTGGGAGGAATTCGTTGGTGGTATACTTACAAGGAGACGTTTTTAGGTGGGCACGAAGTTTCGAAAGGGGACCTAGCCTATCTTGTGCAGAATTTTTTGCTGATTAAAACGTACTTTATAGAATTTGCGAAACGCCCGGAAAACCAAAGTTATGAGGGTTTAAAGTGTGAAAAAGGCCCAAAATGGCCTACTTTCGGCACCTATAGAATATAGCAGATTAAGTTTCCACGAAAACTAATTAGTGCATCTTGCTCAGAAAATTACGCTCTTTCGAATGAACCATGTCACGCGGAAATTTCAAAATTGGTCAAATTGCTGAAATTTCACATGGGGGACCATGTCGTCAAAATTAATCTTTTTGAAAAAATCTTCGAACTTGTTTTATGAGATGGCTGATTCGAAAGAGCGTGATTTTCTGAGCAAGATGCACTAATTAGTTTTCGTGGAAACTTAATCTGCTATATTCTATAGGTGCCGAAAGTAGGCCATTTTGGGCCTTTTTGGAAAGTAGGCCACACTTTAAACCCTCATAACTTTGGTTTTCCGGGCGTTTCGCAAAGTCTACAAAGTACGTTTTAATCAGCAAAATTCGCAAAGATAGGCTGGTCCGTCCGAAACTCCGTGCCCACCTAAAAACGTTTCCTTGTTAGATATATTGGCATTTCGACATGACAATTTTTCGGCATTCTGATGGCAGCCTTATCCACCTGATCCTGCTTCGTCTCAAAGAATAATAGACCGATGGTGAGGGCAGCCTGGGCACCAAAAACCAAGATGGTCACTGTACGCGGCCACCCAGAAAGAAGGATTTCCGGCCCATCGACTGCTTCGACTGTTTGGTTTTGTGGCGGAATCTGAAAAAAGCAACGTCGTGTGCCGGGTGTTGGCATTTTTAAGCCTCGAAAAACGTTCGTTTTCGTGGGGGGAAATCGCTGAAATTCAACTAAAAAACTACCTGTACTTTCACATCTCGAATGACAAATGGCAGTGGATAAGTATTAATTTCCTGGCTCCTGCGAGGCTTCAGAAATTTTTTTAAAGATTCGATAAGGGCCATGTCGCGTCCTGTAAAAGAATTTAATATCATAATTATGAAAAAGCTATGATATGAAAGGGAAGACATGTGCTAGCAGATGGGCCCTCGGGCTAGCGCTTGGGGGTGCGTGTGCTTGTCTAATTCTCTCTTTTAGGGTGCACGCTAGTGACCTAGCGAGCTAGCGTGGTCTCGGGAAGAGGAAGGCAATCTTCTCTCTCTCTCTCTCTCTCTCTCTCTCTCTCTCTCTCTCTCTCTCTTTCTCTCTCTCTTCTCTCTCTCTTTCTTTCCTCTCTCTTCTCCTCTCTTTTTTTTTATCTCTCTCTCATTCGTACACTCTCGCTCGCTCCCTTTCTTTCTCGCACTCTCGCTTCTTTTTCGTGATTTTCTCGACACCGCTCGAAGAGCAACGAAAACTACACAAAGGATTTTTATGGCAGCCCGAAATACTGTCATCGAACATATTTATAGAAAATACAAAATGAAATACAAATACAATGAAATGTGGTCAAAAAGCCAGGTTGGGAATTTACGCTATTTTGTCGAAATTTTTACTATTTCATTCATCAAAAAATATATAATAGCTGTTTTAATTTCAGCTAAAAATCATGCAAAGATATACGAAAAGTTTTAAATTTAGCCAAAATTAAAAATTTTGCGTTCAACGCATTTTCTTGTCCTAATACCTTGGAAGTATCTGAATTAGTGTAAGCTTTATTGAGTTACTATACAAAGTTTAAATGATTATCAATTGTGCTTTCTAGTTCTGGGGCTTCTTGACATTGACGGCGGTTCCGCCGAGCTTCTCCGGTTCCTTGACGTTGTTAAACACCGATCCGCCGAGCTTCTCCGGCTCCTTGACGTTGTTGAAGGCGGATCCGCCGAGTTTCTCTGGCTGCTGCACGTTGTTGAAGGCAGCGCCACCGAGCACTTCCACGCAGTTGTAGGCATCGCCCTGAAAATTTTAGTTGTTTCGATTTTTAGAATTTTTAGTGTATTAATTTATGGATATTTTGTACATATTGCATACCCCAATACTTCCAATAAAATTGGCTAGCGAGTGAAACTTCTAAATATCGTTACTGACCACTCCCTTGATACAATGCTGCCCGGCCTGGCAGTCCTTGCTGTTCTTCTCGCCGTTCTTGATGTCGCATTTCTACAAGGATAGAAATACGCGGAAATACGCTTTAAAATACACTTTTAATATGCATTATGCTTCTTAACTTCTCAAAATTGTTAAGGTACAAATATTAGCATTTGGTTCTTTAAGTTCGTTATAAATATGCTTAAACATCGCATAAAACTAATAATTTTGAACCTGGCTACCTTCCTAAAATCTTCTTATTGCTTCTATCATTTATATATGTGATTGTATTGTAGTATTACTTAATTAAGGGGCTTATTACTGTACCATAACTGACCTTGGCAACAGCCATCAAAACCAGGAAGAAGAAGCAAATGAGGATGGAGAGCTTCATGAGTTCTACAAATTCGAGAAAATTCTTCAAACAAAATCGATCCAAAAACCCAGAATTTACAATTTTTAAGTACTTCCGAGGCCCCAAATCCAGAGTTTTATGATAAAATGAGGCGCAAATAGCCCATTTATAGTCGTCGATTTTCAATCCGGAAGTTTCTGTCGGCCCAAATAAACAAAAATCGTGGCAACCGGGAGCACCGAAACTTGACCCCGGCCATATTTTTCCGGCCGATTTGTGACCGCGACAGCTCGGTCTTGACCGTTTGGTGGAAAGAAATGGAAAAACGGGGCGGATCGGCTTTTTAGGGTGAAACGATAGAAGATAAATCCCGTATCCAGGGACGAAAAACTGTACATTTTTAATAGGCCTTGATCTAACTCGGTCACTCACTCAGTCTCTCTCTCTCTCTCTCTCTCTCTCTCTCTCTCGCTCCCTCTTTCCGTATGTCTCTGGCTCTCACAACGTATTTTGCAGTCGTGATACTTTACACAACTGCGCTACCGCGCCGCGTAGCGTGTCACATGCACGATCCATGCAGGAAATCCATAGCGAAACCTTGTCAGTCCCTTTAGTGCCATCAATAAATGATCAAAACCAACAAACCAAAATTCAGGCAAATCATGCTAGTGAAAGCCGCGATAAAAACCAAACACCAGACTTTTTTCGTGGTTTTGCCAAAACAAGAAAAAAGCTCTCGAAAAGCGCGGCCAGGTGTTTTTTTCTAATTAGGAAAAAAGCACCCGAGCCTAGGGTTCCTTACTTTTTTTCGGGGTTCTAAAATGGACCCGTTGCTCGATTATTTCGCTAATCCGTACTTTGACATTGTCCTAATATACCACTACCTTGGGCTCGTGACGTTCATCTTTAATTTCGGCGGTATCTGGGTGGTGTGGACAAAATCGGAGAAGAGTCTCGGGGCCAAGTATCATCTTGTTTTTCATATGGTATGTCGAAAGCCGGGCTCCAAAAGCCTAAGCTCACCTTAATTTAGCCAAGCCTAAGCCAAGCTTAAGCCAAGCCTAAGCCAAGCTTAAGCCAAGTCTAAGCCATGTCTAAGCCATGCCTCAGCCAGGCCTAAGCCAAGTCTAAGCCATGTCTAAGCCATGCCTCAGCCAGGCCTAAGCCAAGTCTAAGCCAGGCCTAATCCAAGCCAAAATTTTGTAGTTTGTTGCCCTGGTATGGGACCTGACGATGTGCTTCATCGTCTGCCCGAGAATTCTAACTCCGTATTGTGGAGGAACGACACACGGGTTTTTAGCCGCAATTGGCGTGGAGACGTACTATCAGCAGGTAAAGAGAGAGAGCGAGAGCGACAAAGCGAGCAAAAGAGAGAGAGAGAGAGAGAGAGAGAGAGAGAGAGAGAATGAGAGAGCGAGAGAGCGAGAGAGGAAGAGCAAGAGAGAGAGAGAGAGAGAGAGAGAGAGAGAGAAAGAGCGAGAGAGAGATTTGTCTCATTCTCACTCCATTTTCAGTGGTGGGCTTTCATCTGGCTGGCGGTAGTCCTGTCAAGTTGCGTCCAATTGGCGTGGTATCGTTCGAATACCTTGCTACTGCCCGGGTCATCTTATAAAATGAGCACCCGGGCCTTTTATATAACGCTGAGTATGATGTACGTGATACCGGTTGGGCTCAGAATTGCCGTCGGGATTTTCGCGGAATTGGAATTTCCAGGCGGGCAGACGGCGCGGAATATTATAGATGTAAGTAGCAACGTAGCTCTCTGTCTATCGCTTCTCTCTCTCTCCCTCTCTCTCTCTCTCTCTCTCTCTCTCTCTCTCTCTTTCGCCCTTTTTGCATAGCGTAACCGATTAGGCAAATAATTTATTTAGGCGAACCCGCAATTCCTGACCCTGTATGAACCTACTTCCTATAACACGGCCTACGTAATGGATTTCAACAAACCGTGGAGTCTAATAAGCGGACTCATGCTCCTCGTTAAATTTAACTTTTATACAGCACTGATGATTGTGCCATGCGTGTCTATGTCGATTCAAATATCCTCAAAATTGATTTCTATTCGACAGGCTGAGAATATACGCCGATTTCTGACCGGTGTAATGCTTCAGGTACTTCCAAGTCAAAACCACCATAATCTCGGCTCTAATAATACTTACCCCCCCCCCCCGATAACGCACCAGCCTTTCAGTTACAAGTAACTGAAAAAAACTTCCAGATCGCGCCCACTATGATCTGCTACGTCCTGCCATTAGCCTGGATGCTATCCGCAATAATGTTCAACATCTGGGTGCCCCTGAATCAGGGTAATTTCTGCTAGATTACGGTAGAAAGAGCAACTTTTAGTATTCTCAGACGTGGCTTGTATCGGGATGGCCTGTCAGAGCACAGCCTGCATCAGCTCCGCGATTTTTTTAAACCGGGGCTCCAGAAATTATCTTAAAGTCGCCTGGCAGCGGATAGGTACCCGGATTTTCCTTTTTTAAATTTTAATAAAATAATTAAATTTGTTTTAACTAAAAGCAAGCTAAATTTAATTTAATTTAGGGCCGTTTAGTAAAGCACAAAGTCGTGGAACATCGCGCCCGCAGTGCCGGTCACCGAGCTAGGCAGTCAACACGTCGTGCGCCGTAAATGACGAAAATGAATAAATATATTTTTTGCAAGATAAGCGATTATGGTGCTTTCGCGTTATCGGGGGCTATTTTTTGTCCAAACGCAAAAACGCCTAGCACGTAATAATGCTGGTAGTGTTTGAATAAAAATGACTATATTTCAAGTACAAAAACGATCTACAAAACTGATTTCCTAAAACTCGAAATTTTGCTCGAATACTCGAGATTTTTGGTGCTTTTTTTATGAAAATTTGTGAAAAATTTGCGCGCTGACGATATATAAACGGAATTTATATTTATATTAGAAAAAGCGGACACTAAAGAAAGAACTACCACTATAATTTACGACCATTACATGTGATAAATATTGAAAAAGAAGCGGATTCGAGGCTTTTATCTTCCATTAAACTTTGATCCACGAAATCGGTAAAATTTTGCAGCAAGAAATCTATGAATTACGGGGCTTACTCATTGGCCCATCGTGCTGATAAGACGTAAAAAACAGCATTCGATCGCGCCGCTTTGCTTTTTCCCAAAAATTTATCCTTTTATTTGTCTTTCTAAACCTTTAAATATAACATTAAAGCATAACGTAAACATGATAAGAACATAAACTTTCTTCTCAAACATAAAAGGCTTCGAAACCATGATTTAAGCGCATCTTGAACTATTTTCTCGCGATTTTTACCTCACCGGCTTCAAAAACTGTTTGAAACTAATTTTAAACTATCTTCTATAGGTTTTTCGCAGCCCTTTTTGTTTTAAAAGCTTGAGAGACGATTTGAAAACGTTTTAAACGTCTTCTAAAGTAGAAATCTGCTTTTCCCTCAAAATCATGTCGACCAAATGGCTGCGCGACGAAAACTTTCAGGCTATAGCTCGCGGGAAATCGATTTTTTTCGAACTAAAATCACCAAAATTGCGACTTTTGCAAACTTTGTTTGAATGTTTGCCTCGATTATAGTTAAAACTTACTAAAACAGTGCCAAACACTTTTGATTGAATTAAACAAAACAAGGAAAAAACCACTTTTGATTTCATTTGATTTGATAACATCCTGGAATAGGACTTTTCTCTCCCTGCAAACATTCAAGAACCAATTTTCCAATTTCAGGTGTTCAACGATGCTGACGAAGCTCTTCAACTGCCCCTTCTGCGAGGAGCCGTTCGATTGCCACGCGGGAGAAGCACGAATTCCCGTCAATTCGACGACTTTTGGCACGATTGGCTGCCAAATGTGCGATGACGACAGCACCGAGTCGCGGCCCCAGCGAGGTCTGATGGAATTCCTCGACCAGCCGGCATTCAAGCGGATTTTCGTCGCCTACGAGTATCAAATGCCCGTCAACGATCCACGATGCCTCGGCTGCAAAAACGCCATCACCGGGCCGAACGGATGGCTGGCCGTCCCGGCTGAATGTGGACATTATCTTTGTGGACGATGCGAGGAGCGGCGTTTGGATAAAGAGACGTTGTTCTGCCACCAATGCTCGATTTCCGTCTACGGAACGGCCACGCACGCCGCCGACGCCGCGCTCGCGCTTTTCTCACAAATCCTGGCCCGAGATGCTTACATCCAAGAAGCGCAATCCCAACTCGACGCTAAGAAATCGGTGCTCAGGACGAAATGGGAGGCGGAAAGGGCTCTGATCAAGGCGAAAAGCGGGCAAAAGAAGCAAACAGTCGTGGCAGGGTCAGTCTTTTGGAGCTGCGCAGATTGCCGCAGCGAACGGCCGGTGGAACGTCTTTACAAATGCCAAAATTGCGTCTCAATCCACTGCGGCGATTGTTCCTTCGATTACCATCGCGAGCATTTGGTCGATAAGCTGCTCGGCGTCGAGCTCGACAAACTGGAAAAGGAAAACGACAAAAAGTACACGGATATCGTCAAGGGCCTCGACGGCATCCTGCAATACGTCCAGAAAAACGTGAATGAGGCCGTGCTGATGGTGCTGGATGCGGGCAAGAAGCGCTTGGCCCAGGTCAAGGCATGTAAGCGGTACGATGAAGCCCAGAATATCGTTTCGGCGATCGACAAAGCCGCCGAGGGCTTTGAGAGGCGCTGTGAGGTCTACATTCCTGTCGCTCGTGAATTGGCCACTGGATTGGCAGAGCTGGGCGAGGAATTGTTGCCGAACAGAAGCACAATGCCATAAAATTGCGCCTGTTTCTCGTTTTTTTGTGTTTTTTCTTATTGGATAAACTTTATTGGACCTATGCTCTTTATTTTTTGAGATGAAAAGCTTATAATCTGCTTGAAGTTCCTTTTTTTTCTTACTATAAATTCGGTTCTGGACTGTTAGCGAGGGGATCAATTGCTGTTTTTCTACCAACACCTACTTTTTGTTGAAATATCATGTATTTTTATAGTGTTTTTAGTAGTTGTTGATTGCTAGAAAAGTATGAAGCTATTTTAACAGATTTTTACCTTTTTAGCCATACTTCATACATTTTGGACCAAAAAGTCACAAATTTCGAACATTTTAAGATCTTGGTAAAATACGGTTTATATTTCATTATAGGGTTATCTATCCGTGCCTCTTATTTTCGTCGGTTTCCTCCGTTCTTTGCTGCGTTCTCTGCTGGATACCCCTCAGACTAATACCATCTTTTCAGGTCGCGCGTGAATCGACGATTTGTTTGACGGGGTTGGGTGAGGAATTGTGGAATGAGAAAGCAGAAGAACAAAAAGACCGGTAAGCCGCCATTTCTAATCAGAATTGAAGCGATTGTATCTGCCCGTTCTGCCTTTTACTCGCTGAATAAAAGTTGATTGAATTTTTTGTGACATGCATGGGATTTGCTAGCAGAATATCGCAATTCGTAATGCCGATTTTGTCGAGGATTTGAGGGTGTTTCGGACCGAATTTCTTTCAGACTCTAGAATATCTTTGTGACCTATTAGGAAGTATTACCATAGTCTTTTTGGAAAAATTCATCAATTTCAAGTGGAAAAATATTCGAAAAAAACTTAGAAAAAGGGTTTAAGATTAATTTTGGCCAAAAATGGGGGTTTTGAAAGGTTTCCGTCGTTGGTAATAACAAAAAAATAGATAAGAACCAAAAAAATAGATACTCTATTTAGATTGGAAAAATTGGATCCGTATTAACGATTCGGAAATAATGCGAGCACAAGAGAGAAAAATAAAGACGTGCTCCTCTTGTTATGATTTAATCAAAAGTGCTGAGGGCAACGAACAGACTGAAAAAAACGTGCCGGCGGCCAGGTGTTCAACTAGCAATACACACCCACATGGTGTCATTCCGGGGTTCCGCACTTTTTGTTAAGCCCAAATGGATCCGGCAATCGATTATTTTTCGAATGCATATTTCGACATTGTGTTGATCTACCATTGCGTCGGGCCGCTGACGTTCCTCTTCAACCTGTGCGGCATCTGGGTGGTCTGGACGAAATCGGAGAAGAATCTAGGGGCTTATAAATATCACCTTGTGTTTCATATGGTGAGTCATAGTTGGCGGTGCAGAAACTGGCAAGTTCGGATTTTCTGCACGTGGCTTAGGCTTGGCTTAGACCTAGGCTTAGGCGTGGCTTAGACTTGAATTAGACTTGGCTTAGGCTTAGGCTTCGGTGAGGCTTAGGCTTAGGTTAGGCACAGTAGAGGCATAGACAAGCTTAGGTTTTGGCCTAGACTTGGTTTAGGCTTAGCTTAGGCTTGGGCATGGGCATGGGCTTAGGCTTGGCTTAGGCTTGGCTTAAGTTTCGTTTAGGCTTGGCTTAGGCTTGGCTTCGGCTTAGGCTTATAGGCTACGGAGCTAGAAAACCCGCGTCAAAATTCAGTTAAAATTCGCAAATGGAAAGTGACACTTTCAGTTTGTGGCCCTGGTTTGGGACTTAACGATGTGTTTCCTGGTATGCCCACGCATCCTAACGCCGTATTGTGGCGGAAGTACGCACGGGCTATTGACTACGCTTGGGGTGGAGACGTACTATCAACAGGTAAGGAACCAGAGAGAGAGAGAGAGAGAGAGAGAGAGAGAGTGAGAGGGAGAGCGAGAGTGAGAGAGTGAGAAATGACTTTCCAGCTCTGCACGTTCGCCTGGCTCGACGTGGTCCTGTCAACATGCGTTCAATTGGCCTGGTACCGCGCGAACACCGTAATGATCCCCGGGTCGCGCTTTAAACTCGAGGACCGTGGGTTTTTCCTGGCGATGAGCGTCGTGTACCTGTTGCCGATGTGCTCGGGAATCACGGCGGGCATCGTCGCGGAGACGCAATATCCGGGCGGGCGTGCGGCGAAGGACATTATAAAGGTAAGCAGATTTTTTAATAATTAGTTTTATAACTTTCTCGTTTTTTAGCTCTTTTTTAATAAAATCATGTAAAATTAGTTGAGATAATCTTTTAAATTAAATTTTCTAATTTTGTGTAACTCAATTTAACCCAGATACTTTTAGGTGAATCCCCAATTCCTAACACTTCACGAGCCGACCTCCTACAACACTGCCTTTATCATGGATTTCAAAAGACCGTGGAGTCTCATCAGCGGCGCCATGCTTCTCGTCAAGTTCAACTTCCATACTGCTCTGATAATTATCCCATGCGTATCCATGTCCATTCAGATATCCTCCAAATTGATTTCCATTCGACAAGCCGAAAATATCCGGCACTTTTTGACGGGTATCATGCTGCAGGCAAGGAGTTATCAAAGTTAATATACGTTTCTCTCTCAAAACGACAAAAATACCGACAGGCGATGCCAAAATCCCGAAAGACCGAAATACCCCACAAGCCAAAATCCCGACAGGAAAAAAGTGATCTGTCGGGATTTTGCGCTGGAATTTCGGATTGGATTTCGAGCCGTCAAGTAATGAAGATCGTTTAAGAGAGCGAGAGAGGGAGAGAGAAAAACTGAGAGAGTGAGAGAGAGCGAGTGAGAGAGAGCGAGAGAGTGAGAGACAGCGAGAGAGAGCGAGAAATTTTATGTTTCCATTTAGATAGCCCCAACAATGCTGTGTTATGTCATTCCGTTAGCCTGGATGCTATCCGCGATAATGTTCAATATTTGGATCCCCCTGAATCAGGGTAAATTTCTACTAGATTGCAGTGGAAACGGCAACTTTCAGTATTCTCGGACGTGGCTTGTATCGGGATGGCTTGCCAGAGCACAGCCTGCATCAGTTCGGCTATTTTCCTGAACCCTGGCTCGCGGAATTACGTCAATGCGGCCTGGCAGCGTATCGGTAATTTTTGGAAACACAAATTTATTTAATTTATTAACCCTTTGCTTATGCTTTAGCGCGATCCTTTATTTTTATGTTCTTTTAGTGAAGCGGAAAGTCGTGGAAAAGGCGCCGAGAATCGTGACGATCACCGAATTCGGCAGTCCGCATCGAGATACCCCGGATCTGGCGGTGCACCATCATTAAAGGGGTTGGGAAGCGTAAGGATCGACCCCTTCTATCGCCTAGACCTCGACAGCTACGATGCATTTTAAAGAAACGAGGACGCAGCCCATGCCCATAAAAATTGTCACTTGGACCGAATTCTAGCCATAATACCGACAGCCAAAACATGAAAAGGGCCAAAATGCCGACGCCGAAAATCCGGAAACCCGAAATACCGACAGCCAAATCAAATATATTCTTTATCCTAGGTTAAATTCTACTTCCAAGCGGTACTATTTTAATGTCGGTATTTGGCCTGTCGGGATTTTGACTGTCGGTATTTTGCGAGTTGCGAGGCTTGGGTGTCGGGATTATGGTTGTCGGTATTTTCGCACTTTTGCCTAGCGAACAGCGGAACTTTTCCTTCGTTTTTCCCATCAGATTTTATTTTTGCATTACCGGTGCGTCGCTGTCGAGATCTAGTCGGCCAGTGGGGGTAAACCATCGCATCTGTTGCTTAAATTTACAAATTTAAATGCATAAATTATCACATATTGGGGCTAATAAACTCGCTATTCTTGAGCAAAAAAACGTAAAAGAACCGCAAGGCAAAGCACTGATTGACAATCCTGCACCTTTAATTTTGCTCACTTGTTGAACCTTGGCGTCAGCAATAATTATTATTGAAGCGACAGAGAGACAGACAAAGAAATACGCTCGGCGGCAGGTGGTCTATTGAGACGGGAAATACATGCACAGCTGGCCGGTCATTACTGAAGTTGCTCAATTGTCTATAGTCTAGAATGGACCCGAAAATTGATTATTTCTCGAATCCCTACTTTAACATTACCCTAATCTACCATTACCTTGGAATCGTGACGTTCATGTTTAATCTCTGCGGTATCTGGGTGGTGTGGACGCAATCGGAGAAGAGTCTCGGGGCTTACAAGTATCATCTTGTTTTTCATATGGTAGGTCAGAAAACCGAGCTTCAGAAACTTAAGCTCACCTTAAGTTAAGCCCAAGCCAAGCCTAAGCCTCGCCTGAGCCACGCCTAAGCCAAGCCGAAGTCAAGCCTAAACCAAGCCTAAGCCAAGCCTCAGCCAAGCCTAAGCCAACCTAAGCCACGCCTAAGCCACACCTAAGCCCAGTCCAAGCCAAGCCTAAGCCAAGCCAAAGCCAAACCTAAGCCAAACCTAAGCCAAGCCTAAGCCAACCCTAAGCCATGACAACCAATAAAAAACTTTTGGTGCAGTTTGTAGCCCTCGTGTGGGACCTGACGATCTGCTTCCTAATATGCCCCGCATTATCACGCCTTATTGTGGCGGAACGACGAACGGATTTTTGACGTGGATTGGGGTGCGGACGTATTACCAGCAGGTAGGCGGAGAGAGAGAGTGAGAGAGAGAGAGTGAGGGAGAGAAGGAGAGTGTGAGAGAGCGAGAGATCGAGATAGCGTGAGCCAGAAAGCGTGAGAGAGTGAGAGAGCGAGAGAGAGCGTGAGATAGAGAGAGCGAGAGAAAGATTTACAGCTGTACAACTTCGCCTGGCTGGACGCCGTCCTGTCAAGTTGCGTCCAGCTTGCCTGGTACCGAGCGAATACGGTACTCATGGCCGGGTCACGCTATAAGATGAAGTCACGTTCATTCTTCCTTTTTATGGCCGGCGTTTATACGCTGCCGATTATTACCGGGATCGCCACCGGTATGGTGGCTGAGGCCAATTATCCTGGCTGGTTGACGGCGACGAATATCATTGATGTAAGCCATGCAGGCTTTCTCTCTCCCTCCCTCTCTCTTTTGCTCGCTCTCACTCAGTCGCACGTTTTTGCATAGCGTAATCAATTATTTTTGTCTACAACACGCGACACACAATTTATTAAGGCCAACCCCCAATTCCTAGCCCTACACGAGCCCACATCCTATAATACGGCCTACATCATGGATTTCGGCAGGCCGTGGAGTCTGACCACCGGGGTCATGCTGCTCGTAAAATTTAATATTTACACAACACTGATGATTATCCCATGCGTGTCTATGTCGATTCAAATATCCTCAAAATTAATCTCGATTCGGCAGGCCGAGAATATACGCCGGTTTCTGACGGGAGTAATGCTACAGGTGGGCTGGAAAATATTTCTGAAAAATCAAAGCGTAAAACGAGATGGAGAGAGAGAGGGAAAGAGAGAGAGAGAGAGAGAGAGAGAGAGAGAGAGAGACAGTCAGACCGACAGACGGAACAGAGAGCACGGAAGGGAGTCAGAGAGCATGAGAAAGAGCGCGTGCCAGGGAGAGATGGATAGAGAGAGAGAGACAGAGAGATGAGAGAGAGAGAGAGAGAGAGAGAGAGAGAGAGAGACAATATACACTGTTCTCATCTAACCTTTACCTTTAAGATAGCTCCAACAATGCTGTGTTATGTCCTTCCGCTAGCCTGGATGCTATCAGCAATAATGTTCAACATTTGGGTCCCCCTGAATCAGGGTAAATTTCTAGTAGATTACGGTAGAAAGCGCAACTTTTAGTATTCTCCGACGTGGCCTGTCTCGGGATGGCCTGCCAAAGCACAGCCTGCATCAGTTCGGCCATGTTTCTGAACCCCGGGTCGCGGAATTACGTGAAAGCAACTTGGCGGCGGATAGGTAAATCTGCGCGATTTTGTGGTCTAAAGACATTTTAATTTAGTGCATCGTCAAGAGGAGGAGAGGCGGGTGCGTATCCTGACCATCACGGAATTTGGCAGTACGCACCGCAATCCCTGAATGGCATAAATATTTTCGTAAAAAGGAGGCTTTTTATGGAACCCAAATGGTACAGACTTTTAGATTTCCGTCTTAAATGCCGACAAGCTAGAACACCGACACTTAATAGACGGACGTGGAACAACATTCTGATTTGAAGCGTCTCTTTTGAAAATTCTTTGTCGGGTTTTCGGTCGTGCTCCTTTGGGCTGTCGGGATTTTGGCGACGTGTAATATTTCCCCCTGGTTGTCGGCATTTTGATTGTCGATATTTTTGCTGTCCGCACTATTGATGTCGGTATTTTTGTTTTCTATGCATTTTTGCAGCCTGCCCGCCACGAGCGTCTCTCTCTCTCTCTCGCTCTCTCCCTATTTCTCTCTCTCGCTCTCTCTGTCTTTCTTTCTCTCACTCTCTCGGTATTTTTATTATTATTTATCTTCTTTGTGAAGCCACTGAAACATTGAGGTGGTGAGATACAGTTACTGTAGCCTTCTTTTTCCGCACGACTTCTGGCCGTCGAAGTACTGTAATTACAAATAAAAAATAGAACAAAAACATTATAAACACAAAATGCTAAAGCTTGTAAGCACCTACCACGATTAATTTTCTTCCTCAAAAATTCACGCGAACCAGTGTTGAGGAGCAGGGCGGAAAATACGCACGCCGGACTCTGGCATACTAATAGCAGGAAGCAGATGTCGTTCAGCACTAGGAATTGGTTTAAAGGACTAGGAAAGTAAGGATATTTAATTTGTTGGCTATAACTTGCTCTATATTTGCTTTTACACATTCAAAACCCCCAAAAACCCACCTTGATTCAGCGCTAAAAGGATACTAAACATGTAGGTGATGATGCAAAAACTCATCGGTAATAGATAGAATACGAATGTGGGCGCAACCTAGGAAAATAAGCATAATTTTCGTTTCTTACCGAACTTCCGCCACTTGAAAATGCGTGAATATACGGTAATGGCCTGTTAGCGGGGGGATTTTTAGCAGGGGTAAACCAATTTTTGTTTTTCCGGCTGTTAAAATAACATAATGGTTTTATAGTGAGTGCATCACTCTTCATTGCTAGAAAGTTTTAAAAATACAAAAAAATTAAATCTCTTTCGCTATTTTTCGTACGCTTTTGACCACAAATTCCGAAATTTCTGATAATTTTGTAAATTTTTGGCTCTTGTTATATCTAAAACCTCTGTGAAATGCTTTCAAATCGTTTATATTTTGTTATAGGGCCTTGCGCGGTTACCGAGAAAATCTATTTTACCGTGCTGAACCCCTTTCCCCTCCCGCTAACAGACCAGTACCAAAAAATTCAGCAGACGTTAGACTACGATTAGGACAAAATAGGCGAGTTAAATTAAACCAGGGTTGAAAAGCCGCTTCGCGACTTTTCAACCCTGGCCCCGTCTAACCCCATAATATTTTTCACTTTGCATTCTTGCATACGTTTCTCCATTCCGATGTGGAAATGAAAAGTGTCACTCTCTAGCTCTTTATATAGGCTCCCGCCATTTACGGTTTATGCAAATTGTTTCCTACCAAACAGGGTTCCCGATTTTACAACAAAAACATATTTTAATGTCGAAAACTACTGATTTTGTTAAAAATGTTACATTTTAATTTTAATTGTTAAATCTGGTATGCGCGCAGTCATCTCGTGGTCATTACGCACCCAATGGCGCATCATACGCAGACTAATACCCGTCCCTTCTTGAGATATCCTCCGGACAGCCTGACGGAAGTTGCATGCAAAGGGGCACACACACAGACACCACTTTTTTATATATAGTAGGATAAACAACTCACCTGCAGAGTAACACCCTTGAGGTATCGCTTGATATCCTGCGCTTTGTTGACGGAGATCAGCTTTGATGCGATTTGGAGCACCATGGAATTGAGGTAGAAGGTGACGAAGAAACAGTTGATGCCGAAACGGGTGAACATCACCGTCGTGTTGACGATCGTCCACGGCAGGCGTGAGTCCGCGTACATTAGGCGCCAAATGACGTCAGGCTCGCGGAGGCTTGGGTACTCGGGGTGTTGCTGGAAATGAGGGTTTCTCTTTCTTGCTTCTCTCTCTCTAGCTCTCTCTCTCTCTCTCTCGCTCTCTCTCTCTCACTCTCTTGCCTACCATTGCAAATTTCCGAGCAGAAGCCGCCAAGTCGGTTTCGAGTCCCATCCCAATCTGCCCTATCAGCCCATAGCCAACGATAAAGCAGTAGTAGCCGACAATAAAATAGTTGAACGTCCGGGTGCTAAGCCGGAAACGATCCCAAGGCATCAGCACGGCATTTGCTCTATAGCCGATCAGCTGTACACAGGAACAGAAGAGCATGTCAATTAGAATGAAGCCGAGCACCTGCAAGAGGTTCGATGGGAGGGAGAAGGAACAATGGAGAGTGAGTTAGAGTGAGAGTGAGCGAGAGAGTGAGAGAGAAAGCGAGAGAGAGCAACCTGCTGACTCCAGATTGTGAGCAGCCCGTAATCCTGCGCAACACCGTGAAAAGAAGCCATATAATAAGGCGAGCGCATGGTTGGGCAAAGCACGAAGCACATCACCACGTCCCAAAGTAGGGTGATCGCCTAAACAATAAACTTTAGGTGGTAAGATGTGCCTCTACAGAGTGTCCCCAAAAAAAAGGTCCCCTCGCAGCCGGCCGCAGACACATCCGATTTTTACGATTTTGGTATCTAGAGAAAGCTTTCGGAAAGGTGAGCCCAGTACCTCAACTGCTCCAGCTTCAGCACACCGTACTCTGCTGTCAAATTTTGAGTCATTTACTAATGTTGTTGCAAAACGGGCGGGTTTTCAGATGTTTTCTGACCAAGGGGTTTTTTTCGGAAAATCACCGTTTAAGGATTTTTATGCCTTTCCTGGCAGCCCCACGACGGCGTTTTGAAAGCCATTTGCGAAAACGCAGCTTCGACAGCGCTTAAGCCGGTGCAATTGAGTTTTTGCCGAAAAAGCATCTCCTTTTTGCACGAAAAATGTCAAAAATTCAGCAAAAAAAAATTTCGAAATTTTTAAAAGCGGAGGGAAGTGATTGAAGTAGTGTTTTTTTCGGACACCTTTTAGTGTTTTTCGTAGCTCTGGATCAATAAGGCCATCAATAACTTTAGAAAAGATTCTTCGCTTCGGACGGTTTTTTCCCAAAAAAACCCCCATAATTTTTCAGAATATTCTTGAATACTATTGCTAATTCGAACCATATGCGTGGTGAGATGATACTTATACTCGTCGACGGATTTGTCCGTTGTCGTCCAGATGACGTACAGTCCAAAGACATTGACGGTCAGTGTGATCGGCCCGATGGCGTGATAGATGGGGCGGGCGGTGAAATAGGGGTTGGCAAATATATCTGGCGTCGTGGACATTACATTGTATACAGACAACGATCGGGGAAATAGTGGAATCACGGAATACACCCATTCCCTTCATATCAGATTTGTGACACGTTTTCCACCTGCTAGCCCCCCGGGGGGACACCTGGCCTTCTGAGGGGCTAGCCGAGGTCATTTGAGACGGGCTAATTCTGCTGGTCATTTTTAAAATGCTGATATTCAACATTTCGACATTTCAGGATGTCGAAATCTCGGATTGTGGAAGTTTTATAATGCCGAAATCCACAATGTTGACATTTCAGGAAGTCAAGAAATTTTCAGTATATCACAAGTTCAGAGTGTTGATATTTCATAATATCTAAATTCCATTCGAAGTATCCTGTTGCCGAAATTCAAAATCTTGACATTCGTGATGTCGAAAATGCCGAATCTCGAAATTTACATCAACAAATCTGGAGTCGCGCGTAGCTGTCCAAAACGATATTTCGACACTGTCAAAATTTTTATAATGCCGAAATTCGTTCGAAACTGGCGGGATTGAAATCCCGAAATTTCAGCCGAAATTTCATAAAAAATCACCCCGGGAAAAGCCCCAAATACTCTGAAAAATGTTCGACAAGGTGAGCTAGCAAAGACCGTTGAAGATAGGCAGGCTAGCGGCGCGAAAATTGTCACAAAACCAAAGCGGGCACAATTTATTTATCCGTACAAATGGCATAAAACTGAATCACACATCATGAACAATATCGATCGAATTCTCATAGCGTTTTTTAAGATGGTCGCCGCGTAGCCCGACGTCGCTCTACTGGCAGCGGAGCTTGGCGAACTCCTTTTCGATCTGAAATAAGGTGTTTGTGGTTGCTTCGTCACTTCTCTTTCTCTTTATTCAGTTAAATCAGCCATTTTTAAATAGGCATACCTGCTCCCTGGCCTCCGGGCTAATGTCATCCTCGACGCCGAGGTACTCGCGCATTTTGGCCGGGGTTTTCCCCTAAAAATAAATGAACGATAAGGGCGCGGGATAAAAATTAACTAAAGAAAACCTAGACCAATTATTAATTTAAGAATCCTTACCAGTTTTTGACGTAAAAAAAAAGATTTATTTGACCGTATTATAACCAACTATTCATACCCGAAGCTCGCTGCTGATGCGCAGGACAATTTTGTCAAGCAGCTGGGCGGCACCCAGGTAGTTGGCCGTCTGAAAAAACGGCCAAAATTTCAAGGTTCTGGCGCGTTATCGGGGGAGGTAAGTCCTGAGAGGAATAATCGTGGTCGTTACCATGCTCATTATCTGAGTGTCTTTTTAAAGCGATAATAAAATTTAAGCAGCCGCGAAAAACCAAAAAATATCTAACATTTTTGATCTGTGGAAATTCAGCCCTTTTGGGCCGAAAAAGCGCTTTCTTTTAGGTTTAATTAACTCTCAGGACAAGCAAAACGTACTGAAACACTTTGTTTTTATTATATAACCAGAAATTTAGCCCTATGGAAAAAGTGGGTTACTCGTGGAGATATTAAAAAGCTAGGGAAGGTATAAAAAGACGTAAAACACTTACATCAGCGAGCACAAACAGCTCGGCCGGGGGGAGGCCGGCGAATTTGTGCAGCCAATCGACCTAGAAATCTCAATGCGTGGCTCAGATTTTGCTACCGTCGTCCAGCAGCCATCGCGCAGCTGGCGCCCAAACAAAATCACCTAAAAAACGCGGGCCTCGAAAATGAAAAGAATTGATTAGAACGGATTTCTTTTTTATTTTTTTATTTCTTTATTTCCTAATTCACTTTCGGCATTATGATTACAAGCATTCCCCTACATTGCTCAGCGCCTCCGCGTTCAGTCGCACCGGAATCGGCACCGTCGGGCACTCGGAATTCACCAGATCCAGGTCTAAAAATACTGCTCACAAGCACGGTTTTGTAATGCATTTATTCTCAGTAGTTAGGCGACAACCTTGCACTTATTACCTGCAGATTTACGTTTTTTTTTATTTGATAGTTTAACTAAGTTTACTATCGTTATCGCCTCGGAAATTAACCTCAGCAAAAGGTACCGTGCCAACCGCTTTGTATAGTGTATTTATATCGCCTACTTACACAGTTTTTGAGCATAGAAAGTTAAAATACTCGTCAAAAATTATATTTTTCGAAAACCCCCACCTTGAATGATGTTGGAGACGGTGCTGAGGAATTCGACGTCGCTGCGCGCAATGTAGTGCTGCGTGCCGTCGGGGGTTGTCAGCGTCATCTAAAAGTTGCTGTGATGCTCCTCGGGATCTTCTAAATGAACGATCGTCAAGTGTTTCCGTACCCGACTCCCTGGCGACGGCGCGATCCCGGTGGCCTGGAGGCTGGGCATTGAAACGGCCGTCTGGAAAAGGCTTGTAGAAAGAGGTATAGTCTCCCGGATGGGCTCAAAGACGCAAAAATCCCGACGTAGAGATGCGGCTGCACATCGGGCTGAGGCTCCATTTTCTGAGAAAGGGGCAGAATATCTGA
Organism: Mesorhabditis sp. LJ9110; assembly: GCA_038088335.1. Lineage (NCBI taxonomy): Eukaryota > Metazoa > Nematoda > Chromadorea > Rhabditida > Rhabditidae > Mesorhabditis > Mesorhabditis sp. LJ9110. Next base: position 130,506 of record JBBGBA010000285.1, read on the forward strand.
AATGTCGCTGTCAAGAAAACCCGAAAAGCCGCACATGATATGCAAGGTCACGTATCCCAAGTAGGCGGATTCAAATCAGATTTCACCCGTGCTAAAAAGAGAATTCAGGCTTCAGCCCATCTTCGCGGCAAGATAACCACATCATCGGGGCTTCAAGGCTTGTTCACTAATCAAATCATGAAAGCACTTCCGGCCAGAAACCACCCGTTGCTCGAATACTCGAAGAAGGCACGTAAGAAAACAACTTGGCCTAAGAGATTCGACCACGGCGAACGTTTTGAGATATTCCACGCATTAATAGGACGCATGGCTAAAAGGTAAGGGCTGGGGAGGGTGGGGGGTTAACTGGACTCTTACCACGAAACGGAGCGGATTCGCCACGTACCTCTAGTCATTGCGTGTGTGGATGAAAGGTGTGAAGATTTGATGTTCTTTTGCACGTAGGTTGGCGGTGCTGTCTCTTGTTTGTTGGTTGCGACTCCAAAGAACATTTATTCGACCACAGGCGCCCAATTAACAAAACCGCGTAGTTTTTTTACAAAGACAAGTGAACGATAAGGAAATGGGCAATGTGACGGCTTGACGGCTTTCAGTTGCAGCTGGCCATATCCTGCAGCTGATCGAATTGATACTCCGAGCACGGCGGCATGTTCAGCGGGGCAAAGGCGCGGCCGCCCACCTAAATGCTGATGTTGCGAAAGTGAGCTACGAAGCTACATGAGCCTGGATGTCGTTGACGGCCTGTCCCATCGTCGCCATGTTGAAGACGGGCGCCTGTGGCTGCTGAACCTGCTGCGCAGCAGCCATGGCGGCGGCCTCAGCTTCTTGAATATCGGCAGTCACGGCCGAGTCGATGACGTTCGGCTGGTAGTTGCCAAAGTGGTAGTTCGAGGTGGCGTCGCGGGCCTTAAAATTCAGTTCAACTCAAATTAATTGAGACCAGGGTTGAAAAGCCGCTTCGCGACTTTTCAACCCTGGCCCCGTCTAACCCCCTAAATATTCCTCACTCTGCATTCGTCTCTCGAATTTCGACGAGAAAAATGAAAAATGACGCTCTCTAGCTGATTATATAGGCTCTTGCCACTTCCGGTTTATGCTGATTTTTCCTAACAAAGAGGGTTGCCGAAAATTTTACAAAAACTTAAATTTAAGGTTGAAAATCGCTTATTTGTAAAATCTGATAAGCGTGCAGTCATCCCAGAGCCATTACGCACCTAATGACGTATCATAAGTGCCATGAAATTCATCCCCTATCGAGATATCCTCCGGACAGACAGACGGAAGTGGATGCAAAGTGGCACACACACACAAACACACAGACACTATTTTTACCAGCGCCCAAAACCCGCTTCGCGGGCCTTGGGCGCTGGAATGCGGCCTTTGCATGAGAAATTTGACTTTCCGATAGCTTGGGTCCTTCGGACCCCCTCCCTTCAACGACCACACCCGCGCGTGCAACTTGCAAGAATGAGGAAATTTGTATTTTTTTGGAATTATGCAAAGTAGCCCTCTCTGGCGCCGGACACACACACACACACACAAAGATACGCGACCAAATTATATAAGGTAGGATATATAGGACGATTCGGCTAGTGGTTTGTATAGTATAGGTGGCGTCTTGCTTAAAATTCAGCATAAATTAAATTAATTTAGATAACTACCGCTTGCTGGTAGTAGGCGGGCACCATGCCGGTGTGGTACGCAGCGATCATGTCATTCGGGACACCACCGACGTACGTCGACATGCCGAGGGCCGGGCGGAAGGCAGGGCGAGCCGGGGCAACGTGCTGCTGCGGTGGCGGGGCGGCAAACTGGACCTTCTGGTTGGCTTGGCCCTAAAAACGGAGGTTGTCGGTAAGTACTGCATTAATTACGCGATCCTCCTGCTCGGCAATGACTGGCTGCTGAGCGGTTGAGCACGGGCCATGGGTGGTCTCCATGGTCGACTGGGCCGAAGGGGTGGCCACGGGCCCAGTGATGAGAGGCTGCTGACGGTCGCCGGGCGGAGCATAAACTAATTTCAAAATTTTAGGGAGAAAAACTCTTGCTTACGCGATTTCTTGGGGCCGACGGGGGCGGCAGTCGGGGCGCGGGCATAGTTCTCCTCCAGCTGCTGGAAGGCGTACGCCGAGGGCTCGTAGGTGAACGGGGCCGGCCGCGCTTAGCAACCGGGGTGACGGCGGGGCTGTACTGCTTGTACGGGCAGTTCGCGTCGTCGTGCTGGTGTTCCGGCTAAAAGCTACCTTTAGAAAGGGATTATTGAATGAAGCTAATCAGCAAGAATACCCACAACGGACTGCGGGTACGGGGTGGGAATGTGCTGGGTGGCGGGCGTGGGCGGAGGGGCCATCATCGGCTGGTTGTAGTCGAGGTAGTAGGCGGCGGGGAGCACGGCGCCACGGGCGTACGACGAGTAGACAGGGGTCGGCTCGACGGCCGGTTTCGGCGGCTGAGGTACCGGTTGCTGTTGCTGAAGCTTCGACGGGGCCACGGGGATGGCCGTCTTTGGCGCAGGGCTTGGGGCGGGCGCCTGAGAAATATGAATTTTGTTTTAGCAAGACGCCATCATTGAATGGCCCTGAATACTCACCTCCTCGACGGCGTTCAGCTGGGCGGCCTGTTGCGCGTACATGCCGGGGCAGTAGCTCGACGGGATGTAGCGGGCAGACATCGTCGGCTCGAGTGTCGAATGATTTTCTTGGTAAGGGTTCGTTTTCTTTTATACTCGGGGAGTGACAAATTCACTTCCGGTCATTCTATTCGCATATGCAAGCTTATTTATGCTCAAGAAACTGCTAATACCAGATTCAAAGCTAGTTCTGCTAATTTGGCTTGCATCTGAAGTTTTGTGTGGCTTGACTTTTGTGCGTAGTACAGGGTATCCCAAAAAAAAAGCACCCCTCCGGCATTTCGCCGTATTACATCCCAACAGTCCCAAAATTCGGCTAGGGGTGTATTAGACCCTAAATAACCACAATCCTGAGTTATAGCCCGATCGCTACAGTAGTTTTCGAATTATCGTCAAAATACTGTTTTTACGCGGTTTTTAACAGTTTTTTCGGCTATCTTTTTGGACTTTGCATCGATTTGCATCGACTTCCGGCTGCGAATCTCTAATTTCGCTTAATATCGGGGGTGACTTTGCGTTACAAAAATTGTTGAAATCAACGGTTATTACACTAATTTTTATCAGAAAAAATTTCTAGGGGTCAAGCAGGCTTGCCGCTTCATTTTCACTTAATATTCGAAGGGTCGATTGGACGAAAACCGTATGAAAAACGGATAATAAAGTTTATTTTTGTTGTATCTCGAAGATTACTGTAGCTGGCGGGCTATAAGTCAGGATTGTGGTTATTTAGGGTCTGATACACCTCTGGTCCAAATTTCGGACCGATTGGATGTAATACGGCGAAATGCCGGAGGGGTGCTTTTTTATGGGACACCCTGTATTCTTGGTTTTCCATCAAAAGTTTCTTTATTTCGGCAGCTTTAAAAAAGTTCAAATTTGACAGGCTAGAAAGTATAGATCAGGGGCGTGAGGAGGGGTGGCTGGGGAGTGCGATCGCAGAGAAAACGAAAATAGCCCAGCGATTTGCACATAAGAGGGTGAGGGTTCTACCAAAAACAGTAAAGCAACGACAGTGAAAGTAGCTGAAAAAAAATCGAGACTATGACCAAAAATAGTGACTGGCTATTCGCATCACTAGGTTACTATGCAAGGCGCTTCATACTTGATTTCGAGACGGGTTTTTGATATTATAAAACAAGATTTTTTTGAAATTTTGGTAATTGCGGCTAGGGAAGGCACACACACGTCGGGGGGGAAATGGTTGCGGGGTTTGAGTAGCTCGTGTGGGGAGGCGGAATTGCAAAGGGGGAAAATAAATAGCAGATCACGAATCAAAAAAATCGCAAAAATGCTTGAACCTCGGTGTTTAGACTTTGGTGATTCTCCTGGATGCACCACCGGGCGGCGCGGGCTTGGCGAACTGCTTGGGGGCCTCGACGAACGTCTGAATAGAGTATTAAAAGTGGACACAACTTCTTCCAGCAGCAATTTAAGTTTTTTAGAACATACCGGGTGTAGCAGCTCGCGCAGCGCCTTCTCGGATAGGTCGTCCTTCGCGTCGACTTCCATCTAAAGATAGATTTAGAGAAATAGAATAAAAATATAAAAATAGTAACCAGAAAGAGCAGATTTCATACCTTCTTGGTGATCTCGGCGCGCATGTGCAGCTGGGCCGCTTGGAGGAACGGGGCCTTGCACGACGAGTAGAGCATCCGCTCCTTGATCGACGAGCCGGAGGCGGGCAGCGAGTAGATAAATACTAAATCGTGGATTAGGCACGTTAACAAAAATGTTGCATACGAAATATAGAGCACATAAAACGCGTGAACGTACCGATGCTGTTGTAGGGCCTGTCGTCGTGTGTGATCGCTTCGTTCAACGTGTCAACCTGGAATTAAATTCTCAAACTCTTAAACGAAAGGATTTTGGGCCAAAAATGTCAAAAGTTTAAATTGCTAAAACTTTTAATCCAAAACAAATAGGCTAAAACGCTATAAAATTAGACTATATCATGTGAAAAAGACCCCCGCTAACTGGCCAGACTCAATGGCTCTCACAAGGAGTGCCTTTTGGGTGTCATCGGCAAAACCTTACGAGACCTAGCTCATTCGATAGAGAATTCGATTCTAAACAAAACCCCGTTGTTCTTTTTTGCAGAATGGCTATCCCTGATTTTATAACATTTTAAAACTGCACCCAAAAGCCTCTCTTTTGGCTCGAAAGGCACTCATGGTAAGAGACGGTCACTAGTATTTTAATTTTATAAAATCAGGGATAGCCATTCTGCAAAAAAGAACAACGGGGTTTTGTTTAGAATCGAATTCTCTATCGAATGAGCTAGGTCTCGAAGGAATTAGCGGATGACACCCAAAAGGCACTCCTTGTCAGTAAAAAAATAAAAAACTTACTGAAAGTTGCACGAAGTTCAGCTTCTTGTTGCCGAGATCACGAAGCGCGTCCTCGGCGTTGCGATCGAGGGGGAAGACAACACCTAAAATACGAAGATTCAGAAACTAATATTTGTCCAAAACCTTTCATTCCGGCGGGGGCAGCACTCTGGAGGGCCGAGCGCTCCTTGGCGGCCGTGAAGAGTTCTTGCTCAACTTCGCTCATCGGGCCGACTTCTTGTTTGCTCTTCAGCCAATTCTCGAGCGAGTCGAGCGTCAGGTCTTTCCTGAAAAAAAAAGAATTGGAATGGGAAGAAGGAGAAGAAGAATAAAAATAACTCGGAAAAGCTGCATTCCAAAAACGCGCGCCGGGGAGAAAAAATTTGCTATTTTCGGCGCGGGGTGTTGTAGATATGCCCAAATCGGTGCTAATGCACTTGGGGGGGGGGGGGCAGTCCGAAATTGGTAGTAAGGGGTTACGAGACGCTCCGCTTAAGCTACCTGGGTTTCGGCTGGGCGCAGGCTTACCTTAGCTTTAACTAAGCTTAGCTTAGGCTTAGGCTTAAGCTTAAGCCCAAGCTAAGATTAACTTAAGCTTAAATTGCCCCAGGTGGTCAAAATAGGGTCATTTAGGGCTAAGCTTAGAGCTAAGCTTAGCTTGGCTCAAGCTAACAAGGAGACGTTTTAGGTGGGCACGGGTTTCGTACGGACCTAGCTCATTCGAAAAGCTTGAAAAACTGAGCAAGATCCCGTTTTCCATTTCTGCGAACGATAGCGATTGATTTTAATAATTAATTAAAGAATTAGCAGAATTGGCATGATTCCCTCGCGGGCAGATTTCCTTACAAAAATCGCCTCTGTCGGAAGCCAGGCCCCGTCTTCCTTCCCCGTAGCGATTTGGCGCAGCCGGTACGGCGTTTGCCTGTCACGAATTTTTTTGGACTTTTTGTCAGTTCGACCCCTGAGCCCAGAATTCGTTTTGCTTTTTGTTTTAGGAGGCTGAATTTATTATTTATTTTAATTTATTATCGCAATGCGTTACATAAATGTTCTGAACAGCATCGGTGTAGGCGCAAGCGGGCCAGTTGATTTCAATCCCTGAGACGCGAGTGCAACGCTACAGGTTTGGAGCAAACCACAAAAAAAATTAATTTTGGACTAGATTCCAAGTTTAGAAAGTGTTCAGGAATTAAAAAGCAAAACGAATTCTGGGCTCAGGGGTCGAACTGACAAAAAGTCCAAAAAAATTCGTGACAGGCAAACGCCGTACCGGCTGCGCCAAATCGCTACGGGGAAGGGAAGACGGGGCCTGGCTTTCCGACAGAGGCGATTTTTGCAAGGAAATCGCTCCGCGCGAGGGGAATCATGCCAATTTCTGCTAATTCTTTAATTTAATTATTAAAAATCAATCGCTATCGTTTCGCAGAAATGGAAAACGGGATCTTGCTCAGTTTTTCAAGTTCTTTCGAATGAGCTAGGTCTCGTTACGAAACTCCGTGCCCACCTAAAAACGTCTCCTTGTAAGCTCAGGCTTTGTAGGTATGAAGCTAAGCCTAGGCTTAGGCTTGGCTTAGCATTTCCAGAGGCTTCGAGTTTAAAAAACGGCATTTAGAGCGTCTTGCAGTCAAACATCCCCCCAAGTGCATTAGCCCCCAAATCTACCAGGAATCTGGATAATAAATAATAATGGTGTTTAGATTGTTTTCACCAATTTTATAGAGTAGAAACCATCTAAAAAGCCTTTTTTCAAGCATCATTTCGGTTTCTCAGGAAGAAAAGAACGTTGTGAAACGTAGTGACGTAGAAAGTTCGCGTTGTGAACGTTCTAAATTGTAGGAAGTCTAGTATTTTTAGGATGTTTTCGTGTTCCAAGATAAAAATGAAGGGGTTTTCAACATCGCGTAGTCCTTTGCAGAATTTTTTGTAGCGCGGAGGCACTCTTTAGGGATGAAAAAAATCAAGCGCACCTATCGGTGACGTGTCGCTCGTACTCGATGTAGCAGGGGCCGAATTCAGATTTGAAGGTGGCCTGGGTGGCGGCGAGCAGCATTTTGTCCTTCACCGACGCGCGATCATCGGCAAAGCTGAAATGTCCAATTTGTCAATCAATTTTGCTTGATTTCTGAGGTAAAAACGAGAAATACTAAAAAATACGAGAAATAGAGAAATAGCACTTTGTAAAAGGCATAGAGACTCACCTGATCAAGATCCACTCGGTGATGGTGTTGAGGCGGAAGAGGATGAAGCACGGCTCATAGGCGTCGACACATTCCGGCAGTGTCGCTCGCCAGTCGGAACGCCAATCCGGGCTGCCCTTATACTCGTAGTTTGGGTCGAGTTCTTCTACAAAGATCTACCTTGTTTTTAGAAAAATTAACTAAGTAAGCAAATATTATCATTTTTAAAGTATTAGTTCCCCGTTTGGTCGTTTATTTCTATTTTTTATAACATTTTATACAGTTCGGACGATTTTTTAACGGAAAAACGCACCATTTTTGATGACAACCTTGATGAGCCGGAGCTTGGCCTGCTTGCCCAAGTTGAAGGCGTTCTTCAGAGCGTCGTTGGCTGAAAAATATTTTTAGGTTGGGTTACCATATTTTTATTTTAGGTTTATTCTCACGGGTTTTTGCAATTCTCGCTAATATTCTGCTTTTTACAAGTTTTTAAGTAACGCCAGTTTTTTGTTGACGATGTTTAATATTGGCAACATATTTTTGTATTTTCCAAAATAGAAAGATCTGTTTAAAACTGACGAAAAATACTTTAAAAATACCTGCTACATTACAGAGGCTTTCTGGCGTTATACAAACAATTTACCCGCCCCCCCACTCCCGATAATGCCACAGTACCCTCAAAACCACCTCAATGTAACAATATTCCTCCCGCAAAATGGAAGAGTCCCCCAAATCCATTAGCCCCGATCTGGACGCTATCCAGACCCCCGGAATCCTGGGCCCGACATTTCTTCCATGTTTGCCGGGGTCCTGTTTTGACGACTGTCCCGAGACGGACTGTCGTGTAGCGGATATCGAGAGAGAGAGAGAAAGAGAGATAGAGAGAGAGACCGATCCCCTGGCCCACACACCAAGGCTTCATCCACATCCGCCCCCTCCGAAAATGTCTTTTTAGCTGGCGCGCAACCCCCAGGGCCCCCCGCGCATTATTTACGGAACACTCGACACTGACGCCGTACTTTGCTATGTACGGAAAGAAACTGGGTGGATGGGGGAATGGCTGGGCTTTGATCAGTTTAGCCCCAGGATGCACTTTTGCGCTTGCACTTGTTAAAGGGACTGGAAAGGCTGGGCCATGACTTTTTTGGTTATGGATTTCGTGGTAAAGGTAGCTTAAAGACCGCTAGAACTCTGGAACGCACACTGTCAGCCCGAGGGTGGGGCCCCCAAGAACGCGCGGAGAGAGGCGTCATTAGTGGTAACAGCCTCCTATAATTCCAGAGATGCATAGAAGCGTAATTCTAAGTTCTTAATAATGTTTTTGGTAGAATTTATTTATATTGCAATGCAAAAAACATTCTAAAAAGTACAATAATTTTGAAATTTTGGTGGAGAGACCTACTTTTTGTATTTTTTTTTTAATAAAAATTTATGAGGTTTTTACGCTTAGTCATATAAAAACACTTCAGAAACACTGATTCTACGAAATTTCTTAGGACATTTGAGTCCCAAGTAAAAAACGGCCCGCCCCGTTCAGCTTCTACCTCCACTCCCCCGATGATGGAAAAGCACCGAATTTTAAGGCTCAATGCCATTGCATTTGCAAAAAGGAAGGATAAACTTTCACCCGTTATTCCTACTGGTAAAAGAAGTTTGTGAAAGAAGAAGTTCGTGGCTTTAGAAGTTTCTTTCAGGTTTTTCGTTGAGTTATTTTACAACATCGTTTTCCACATTTTTGGGGTTTAAGCCTTATCTTTTAACCCCCGCCAAAAGCCCCATTTTTAGTCGCTTGTCGTCATCCATCAGAGGTTTCTCAGCTCTCCACCCCCTCTTTCTCCTCTACTTTTAAGGGGTCCCGAAGGGAATGGCGGAAGTTTGCCGGCTGAACAATCGGTGTGTGCGAACAAGATGGAATTTGAGCGGCGGATAACAAGTTGTAAACGAAGATTTAGGCAGGGTAAATCGTTAAAACCTAAATACGCTTAAAAAGCCCTTCAAATCCAAATTTAAAAACTTAAAACGAAAATCGCCGGGCAAGAATTAAAATTTCGATGAGGACAAGGATGGATTTAGCAAATTTACCTCGTCCTACATTTGGCAATACTTTGAAAGCGTAGCGGTGGACCATTTTTGGCCGCGTTTCCATATGGCCAGCAATCGAACGCGCATGCCGAAATTTCATATTCCCCGGTGTGACAAAGCCGATTTGCATATTTTGGAAGGGAGAGAGACAGGGAGAGAGAGAGAGCGAGAAAGCGCGAGAGATTAAGTGAGATAGAGAGACAGAGAGTGAGAGAGAGTGAGAGAGAGGGAGAAACGTTTACTGTAAAAGGTAGAAGAGCTAATCAATTGCTGTTCACCGTTCCGGTTTTTTCGTGTTTACAACCCGGCACGACGTTCCTATTCATAGCGCAATTGGATTTATGTGTGGACCCAAATAGGTAATCGCCCCGTCCAGGGCGAGCCCGATATTTCAACGATTTTATAAACCCTTCTATAAAATCGATTTTAATACGGTACCTCGAATTCCCGTCTGGCACGACATGCCGCCCCGCACTCCAAACTAATGCCCGTGCCTCGGATGCCCGCACGAATGGGAAAAGCCCTGAAAAATCTGGAGTTTTTTGATCGAAGAATTTTTCTTGCACTGAGAACATGAGAGATATTTATTTTCTTGAAAATCGAAAGATTGAGGCCAGCAATCCATCAATTTGAATTTTTAGATATTAGAAAAGAGTCGATGCAATTTCTATATCGTTCCCATTATCGGGAGGGGGGGGGGGGTTAAGGCTTTCCTAAAATTTAGGCTGCTTTTTAAAGGGCTGCCGACGGCATTTGTCGATCCCCCCTCATCAACAAATTGGCAAGTAGCCAACAAGGGAGAGAGCGCGCCCAGGGGAGAGGCGCAGAGACATTTTCTTTTCCGCGCGTAATCGATAGACTATGCCGTCGGCATCCCTTTAAAAGGCGAGAAATGCCTAGTGGAGTAATATGATATTAAGTGTTTTTAATGTAGCTATATTTTAAGTGGAAAACAACCAAATTTGAAAAAAACAACCAAAAAACTCAGAAAAATCTTAGATGGAGTCGTGATTTTTTACTTTTTTATCAAATTTGGAAAGTTTCTACGTTTCGAGATATCAAAAAACAATTTATAAACACTTTCTTTATTCATATAGAAAAATGAGACCCTCTGGATAATGCGAAAAACCCTTTCCTATAGAAAAGTGCTAATAAACCATCAATTTGATTTTTTGAAATCTTGAAGTAAAGTGAGAGACAGTTTTTTTTGTAACTGTAGTCACCTAGGCCAAAAGCCACACCAAAAAAATCGGATTAACCGATGAACTGCGATTCGGGCAGGGAATCCTATTTTTACGGCCGCCAGCCCTCATGACCACGATAAATAGAGCATTGGCGGGGGAGGGCAATGGTAAACCCGTCTCATTCGAAACGTTTTTTGCCAGAAAATTCGGGCCGGAACCGACTTTCTGACAGAAGGAGGCGGGCTTGTGGAGAGTGAAACAAATAGCGCGTAGCCAGTCATAATGATTCACCCGCGTTTTTTTTTTTGGTTCACGGAAAATTGTGTATGGGAAAAGAAAATACATGAAAGAGAGAACAGAAAAAAAATCGAAAAAACATTCGAAAAATATATTTAGAGAGAACATTGAAAGCGGAAAAAGGAAAAGCAATGTGCCGGAAGGAATGATGAAAACTTCAAGATCGATAGAATTTTTCGATATTTCTCAAATTGTCTTAGAGTCGAGTTCGTCGTATTTCTAGCTTTCGTAATTTCCTGCCGAAATTTAGGATCTTTTTAGAGATTTTTAAAAAGCGAAGAAATCCATAAAAATTGAACCAGAGTTTCGACGAGTTTTCTGCGCTTTGAAGAGTTTAAAAATCCTCAAAATTTACACTAAAAATAGCTTTAATCACTGGAAAATTTATTCGAATCCGCGTAGGGGTATAGAAAAGCTACATTTTGCCGTACGAAAAACGGGAAGCAAGAGAATTCGGCATCGAAAGGGGTGAGCATAAATTAGTGGGCCTCTAGCTCTGGCCAGATGCCCGGAAAATTCCCCGGAGGACCAAAGGGAAGAAGCTGCGAGGAGATGGGAATAAAGCCCCAAAACTGGCCCCCCACCAGCCAGTAGCAGCAGCCTGGGGGGTGCTCGAAAAGGTCAATAGGGATGTATTGGAGGGGGTAGAGAAGGGGGGAGAGCTTCTGAAAAGGGGGGAGGAAGTGTACGCGAGACACCCAGGGACACCCCTCAGCTCTGCCCGCACACCACATACAACAACCCCCCACTGCTCGCTCTGGGGTCTCTGGAAATCTGGCGCTCCCTCGCCTCCACATCATCGTTTTGCCTCCGATTTCCAACTTTTGCCCCTTTTTGTCTGCACCCTCTCCCCTCCCCCACTCTCTCGCCTTCATTTCTAATCCCTCCCCATTTCTCGCCCTCCAATCGGGGATTTCCGCCACGGCTCAACACTCTCCTTCCTCATCCCCGGGTTGGGTCCCTAAATCTCCCTCCTCTCCGCACGCTCTCTCTCTCTCTCTCTCTCTCTCTCTCTCTCTCGCCCAACCAACCCCAAATCGCCGTTCCGAGGTCGAAGCCCGCACTGCACACACTCCTCCTGTTCACTGCCGAGGTCTGGATATCTTTCAGCGAGAGAGAGAGGGAGAGAGAGAGAAAGGTGGATCAGCTGTTGCTCAACATACGACCTCCAAATCAGTTTTGAAATATCAGAATTCGGGCGACAGTATTTTTCTAGCATTAAGAAGTAAAGAGAGAGAGAGAGAGAGAGAGAGAGAGAGAGAGAGAGAGAGACTCAAGATATCTGTGAATTTATACTTCAGTCTTTTACTGTCCCTAAACACCAAAATTTATCTCCTAGAAACATATACCCGTCGTTTGGAGCATTCTGATCAAAAATTCGTCGATATGGGAATCACAACAAAAAAAGCACAGTAACTTCGAAACAACGGCGATCCCTATGCCACATGCACCGTATTGCGTCCCACGAATGTAATCGTGCTAACGACGGGCGGCCCGTTTTGCGTCGGGTTGATGGAGAGAATTCTCGAGACGGCAATTTTGCTGTGCGCCTTCCCGCCCGAGATGGTGTCGTCGCGTTTTCCGAGTACGGTCTCACGGGTTTCTTTCGAGACAAGGACGATGAACCTGGAAGGGAGCGATTTATCCTCTCTCTCTCTCTCTCTCGCTTTCGCTATCACACTCATTCTCTCTGTCTCTTGCCTCCCCTCTTTTTTTTACTCGCTATTTCTCTCTCTCTCCCTCCCTCTCGCTCTCTCGCAACCTACCAAAGTGGCGAAAAGCTGGTCAAATCGCAGAAAATTGGCGCCAGCTGGAAAAACGTCCAAAAGTCGTCCATGCTCTGCGTATTGCAAATTATCTGAAAAAATCGAATTTTCCCGGTTTTCTTGACTGTCTTACCGTATCTACAGCATTAATGCAGCCCATGACAAATTGAAACACTGTCGTTGCAGTGAAAGCCACTTCTCGCTTTGAGAGCTTTCGCTTCTGAAAATGCAGTCCTTCACGCTCTCCCTCTCTTTCTCTCTCTCTCTCTCTCCCATTGGTATGCCCCTTTAAAACACGCACCACTCGTTTGCAAATCAACATATAGGCGAGGTAAGCGTTGAGCGGGAAGCTAAAGAGGAGACAGCCCATGTTGAAGCCAAAATAGGCCCAGCTTTCCTCTTCCTGAAAATTTGATTTAGTGGGTCTAATTTTTAAATGGACTCGGAAGACAGCAATATGAAGTTTTTTTAGCCTTGCCTTCATGGCTCCTTTAATAATCCGATTTATTCGAGCTTACCATCACGTTTAGGGTTAACAAAATGGTGTTTGCCGCTAGGTACCCACCGAGATGTTGGTATTCGGTATATAATACCCCCAGGAAAGTCGTATGAATTCGCTGCGGACGAACAGGCAGTTG